>RXPK01003855.1:0-71453 GCA_004143645.1 Protaetia brevitarsis
CATACAATACATATATCCAAAATGTTTAAGACTTTAAACTAGAATTTTATCTTGGAACAGAATTTCCTTTTTATATTGGTACAACTACTTATGGTTAGATGGCGCTGTCAAATATCGTTTGGTTTAACTCCAATCTTAATTTGGACCTACAAGCGGCCAAAGTCCGTATACATAAGGTTACTTCGTAAGTTGTAGGTGAGGCCCGGGGAAAGGAGAGGGTGGATACACGATGACGCTGTGATGACGCGCCTCGCCATCATTCTCGAGTCGAACAAATGTTCCACTGGCGCATTATACATGACACCACCAGCATTTTCTATTGTTGTACGTTTGTAGTGGTAATATTTCCATAAGAGATATTGCGGTGCGATCTCTAGTAGCTAATGGAACATTTTTATATAATAATTATAAATATTTGGTATTAGGGTATTCTGTTATAAATAAAAGGAACTTAAACTTATGTTGCAAGACACGTTCTTGTTGACAAAACATTAATTAAAAAATTTTCTAAATTAAGATTTTTGTAAAATAATAAATATATAGTCTGGGAGTACAAATCGCCATTTGTTTTTACATATATGCACCACTTTACTTATTAAACACAGCATACATGGATGACGCGTTCGCGCTCTTTCTCTTGATTGGCTAAAAAGTTACGAGGCAACCTAGAATATACGGACCTTGACAAGCGGCATCTTGGAACTAAAAAATACTTTCGAATTTTCTTTTTATATTGGTACCCATACTTATGGTTAGATGGCGCTATCAAATATCGTATGATTTAATTCCAATCTTAATTTGGACCTACAAGCTGCATCTGTTGACATTTTTTTTAAATTATTCTACTTTTAAGTATACGTGCTTGATCAGTCTACTTGTAAATAGTGACTGACCAAGTATGCGTTAACAAGAGTATTTCAATGGAAATGAGAAAAACTCCAAATTCCACAAGAATTTTTATTTTATGATGACCGATTTCATGATATCGTACATCTTCAGGTCTTAAAACTAGAAAGCCTAATTAGTTACGATATATTGCGACCTGTTTGGTGATCATTCAAATTTACATTGAATTAAATGTTACACCTGATTTCGCTAAGTAGCGACATCTGCATGACGTTTGAGAACATGGGAGACTAGTTTCTTGACACGTCAAAATGATAGTAATAGAGAACACAGCTGATGACAACCTGGGGCCTGTTGCATAAAAGTACAATTACAATTTACAGGTGATATTTTTATACAATCTGTCAAAATTTGACTTATATATCATATATATTTTTGCAACGCCTGTAAGTCAAATTTTGACAGACTGTAAAAAAATATCACCTGTAAATTGTAATTGTACTTTTATGCAACAGGCCCGAGGTTTATAATCAAAACTAAATAGTACAAAACCATTAACCAAATAATTATACAACTAAAACAACTAATAAGATGTGAAATATAACTTTGAACAGCAATATAACAACCGATAAATGTGGACTAACAAAACGTTTTGACAACTCCAACCCAATCTTAAGTCTTCGTCAAAGTGAATCTTTGATGATGATCTTTCGCCAATTAAAACAGCAATAAAAATACCGATAAATGTGTTTCTTTTTGACCTATTTAAAACTCCCCAATCTTTGCTTACTTTAACAAACCATAAGTCTGTAGCTACACTTCTTGGCATCCAAATTAAAACCGCGTCTTGGATCTTCTTCTGGCCTGCTGTTGGCCTGAAAGTGGAAACCGTTTCAGGTCAACAGCAGTAGCAGCGGTCATGAAGATGTCCCTGTTATGGACGAAACGTCGTCCAGAAGAAAATCTAGAACACCGTTCCAACGCGAAAACCAAGAATGGTATGGGCAACGACCATGGAAGTCTATGTGTAAGTGTTATTTCGATATTTGCAATGATAAGAAGTATGATGGTAATGCGATCATTTATCTAAAACTAAAACGCAAATTAATAATAATTACAGTTTTCTTTTTTGAGATTTCTAAAATTAGTATATGGTGAGTATTGAATAAAGTGCGACTCTTTTTATATTATAATACATTTTAATTTCTAGTGCTTCATAATTGCTTAAGAATTATAAAAAAAAAAAACTGAAGTTCATAACTAGAGAGATTAAAATATAGGTTAGAAAATCATTCTGGCGAGAAACCTGATCAATATTTTCTTTGTGAAAAAGATTAAGCAAGGGTATATTAAAAGCCTCCTTAGTAATTTTCGGTTTATATGCTTATCTCAAAAAATTGTTTTTACATGGGAATTGGTTTCATTTCTAAACATACTTTAACACATATGGAATGTGGTGATTTCCATTTAGTCAGTAAATCGTGGCAAGATTTACTAACAACACTTCTCTCATTTTTAGGTTTTCGATGCAGGCAGCAGCTGAAGAATTTTACAACGTAGATGACCTAAACACATCTTCGTCGAAAAATTACCTGCAATGTAACATTTGCCTGAAAATATTCGTCTCAAAATGGGGCTGGGAGCAACATATGAGAATCCACAAAGCAGGCATCGATGACACGTGTGAAGAATACAGACATAGGTGTAAGGAATACGCATGTAAAGATTGCGGAATGTACTTCAATTTTTTCGGTCAGTTGGCACAACATAGGAAAGATGTTCACGTGGGAGGTGACGGATATAAATGTGATGAATGCGAGAAGACCTTCAAATCCCTGAAATCTTTCGCTGGACATATGAAAAGCGTTCACCAGAATAATCCTGACTATAGTTGTGGATACTGTAATAAACGCTTTCTCACTAGGGGTTGGGTGCTGAAGCACAGGGCCGAAAATCACTAAAATTAACTTAAGTATAATTGCGAGCAATGCTAACGTGGTTTTTACGAAGGATTCAAAACATATATATGGGAAAGATTTTGTTTGTTAAAATCATATTCCATAATATTGTTTAGAACCGCAATACATAAAGACATTATTTTTATACATAGATAGTTTTAAGTTCTACATCAGTCATATACCATTTACATTGGCATCATTTTTCTTTTGTAAGAGTTACAATTGTATGTTATATATACAGGCTGTCCCATCTAACCAACCTGGATCATTAGATTTTTTTTTAACTTCAACTGGAAATTGATTTTGAATCTTTCAGTGTAATCATGGCCCATTTTGATGAATTCAGAGAAGTATTTTCAACTTTATAACACTTTGGGTATATATTGATATCAAGTTTCTTATTTTAAATGGATTGTTGCAATTTTTAACGGTCTAATAAATTTGCGGAACGATTTACAACTAGTCTAATTTAGGGTTCCTTCTGTCTAAACCCAACCGTTTTTGACGTTTTCATTCCTTTAAATAAAATTCAATGGTTTATGACGTATCGTATATTTAGTGGTTCTGCTAGTGTCGATGTAAGTACTAGGACGTGGGTATAAAGTGTTATAGCTATAAGTACTGAATCACATACAGGGTGTTCGAAAACGCATCTCCAATGTGGATACCTTTCAGCTGACAAAACTTTTTTTTTTAAATGGAACATGGTATTACATTCATCGGTTGATATTAGGGTTGATATACCTATTCTAGATAGTTTTTGAAATATTATCATTTCTTTCTGAAAAATATAAGTAATTCTCAAGTTTCAAGTAAATAAAATATCTAAAAAAAACTCTAAAAATATAATTAATAATTATATTTTTAGAGTTTTATCACACAACACGTTATCTATTTTTGCATTATTTGCTTTCCATCCTGAAATATTTATCGTAGGAAGTTTTGCAATTATTAGTAAATTTTATGTAATTGTCAGGAATTCATGTTCACTATAAAATATCAACAAGCCATAATTATTAAATACATCGAAAATACTACCAATATATCCTGAAAGGTCATTTATATTTGACATTTTCGAAGACCTTGAACAGTTTGTTGCTGTTGATTTATGTCATCTGTCTGTATCGCTTAATACCTAGTCTGATACAAAAGGCCAAGAGTGTTGTTAGTTTAAAGGCATCCATATTCGGGATGCATTTTGGAACATCCTGTATATGATTAATTAATTATAACTATAACACCTTATACCTACCTATTAATAGAATCACGAAATATCTCTGAGATAGCTCATGAACTATTTAATTTTATTTGGAAGAGTGCAAACGTCAAAAATTCACCAGAACTGAAAATATCCCAGAAAAGGTTGAGTTTAGGGATAGGAAATCTTGATATAAACTAATTACAATAATCGATAAATTCATTAGATCGATAAAAATTATACCATTCCATTTAAAATAAGATAGTTGATATCAACACCCTGTATACCGAAAGCGCTAAAGTCCAAAATACTTCCTTAAATAGATGACAGTGGGCCATGAATATGCTACAATTTTCAAAATTAATTTCCTACTAGCAGTTCAAAAAAATGATCCAGTTCTGTGGGACACCTGTATATTCGTACACAGCACATAAAGTACAAGAATATGTCCTTGAAAATTTAAATTTGCCGTATTACGGTCATATGTGTAATCATTTTGTAAGTGTTTACATCTTTATTAAATATTTCCTAACATAATTTATGTAAAAAAAATCTAATATATGCAATTATATACTGTATCATTATATATTAATTGACATCGCTTTATATAAAATTAAGTGACGTGATTTGAATAAAATCTTTATGTCCTTATATTATTATTCACTACATTTTGGTGTCCACAAATGTGATCGAATCATTTGTAGACAGGTAAAATGTTTCTTTAAATTTTTTTCTTCTCCGCAGTGTTGGAGATTAACTGATTACTTGGTAATTCAATTGCAACGTGATAAGTTTTAGCAATTTCCATTTACAATATCTAATTTTCAAATATCTCTAGATACTTTCTTCGTAAAAAAAAGCTTTTTATTTATTGTCCGATTTTGAACAATTTTTTTTTTATGAAAAGAAGAAAAAAAGGTCTTCCAATCAGGAGTTTATTTTAGAAGATCATCTTAACATATTTTAGCCTGGGGCCAACTTTAGAAGCATGAACTAAAAAGATTGAAATGCACATTATGATTTTGAACAATATGAAGTAAAAAGTTTTGAAAAGAGGATCAAAATCAATTTTAAAATTAAATAAGATGGTTGAAAAATATCCAAGTATGAGGTGTAGTTATACAATGTAAATATATAAAATATGAAAGTATAAAAAGGAGGTACTTATATATAAGTCGTTCACAAAAATATAGGAGAAGCTCGCGCGAAATTTGTCAAAAACATCTGATTGAATTGTATATAGATAAAAATAATAATAATAATAATAAGATATAAAATTTTAGAATTAGTGGAAAGCATCAAAACATATTAAAATAGAGAAGGGCAAACCTCGCGAATATTTAAGTGAATGCATAGAATATGCGAGGTTTGAACTCTTATACAAGTTTTATTTGCTGAAATTAGTAAAGATTCTGAGGATTTGTGTTTTGAATTTGAGGATAAATTTGATAATTAGCAGGGTAGGTAGGATATTAGTTTAAATGGGAATTGAACTATCACAGTAATTTTAAATCATATTTATGTAGAAATGAGAGGGTTAATGATTCGCATTGGGAATGTGGTGGGGTAGATACAGCGGGGCATGTTTTATTTGAATGTCCACTCACTGTTGAGTGGCAGTCGCGTACGGAAGTTGGGGCATTAGTTAAGGGGTTAAATTGACAGCGACGCGAAACAGATATTAGAGATAATAAATCGGTGGAATGATAGAATTTTGTAGTAATGCCCCTAAAGAATTAGGTAGCTTACGGTAATATGTACGTATTTATAAATAAATATTTTATATTCTTTAATGGTCTGAATTAGTGTTAAATTATAACTTTAGCATAGTTGGGGTATATAAAAAATATATTAATCTTTATTTAATTATGTACTATTGGTTAGAATAATTAGGATTAAGTTATTGTCAAGTATTAGAATAGATACTGCTGTTGTTTTGTTCGTTTTTAGATCATTATGCTGATCTATCCTGTTTCAATTTCAAATTCATGATGTGCGAAAAACGGAGTGGCTCCCTGAAGCAGCTATCAGAATTGAAGAGACGTGGAGCCTCCCTCAGAAGGATAATAATTTGCCGAATTTCAATAACAACTGGTACTTCTTTCCAGCTGCCGTGCCCAGAGGAAGGTTTTCAATGGTTTTTCTTACTCTTTGCTGAATGCTGGCAGACAACTAAAGTCATTCCGTGGGCACAAATATAAAATAACTCATATAGCTGAACAATTTACATATACATATGTTTTAGTCAAACAATAACGGATTTCTTTAATATTATAGGGTATTCCACGTAACTGGTTCATTTAAATGGTTTATGAATGGTCTATTATTTATGATATTTGAGATTTTGGCACCAGTATATGTTCGATTGGAACTATAAATGCAAATACCTTAACCAAAATATCACTTCCGGTTGACCGGAAATGGATGTCAAGTGTCTTATTTTAAATAGAATGATATAATTTTTTATTCATTTTTGAATTCTACAACTATAAATACGTCAGTTTTCATTAGCTATTCCTATAGCTACATGTTGCGTTTTTGAGTTATTTAAGTTTTCTTTTTTTTTTAGTCATAATCATTGCATCATTGAGAAATTAATATCTCGGTTAATACTGCAAGTAGAGGCTCCAAATTTGCTATGTTATGAATGTAGATATAACTCTCAGAAACGGTAAGAACACTTTACATTCTAACATACAGGGTGTTCAAAACTGAGGAACAAAGTGACATATTTCTCAAATGCAGAAACTCATTTTTTTTTAAATAGAACATCCCTGTATTTTAATTTCGGAATTAGGAAGTAAATATCATCCCTATCACTTATATGAGCATTCCATATACCTATCTTATATAGATAATAGATTTTGAGATATGGCGACTTTTGTTAAACAGACTAAGTAGCCTAATCTTTTAAATGTTTGTAGCTGGCTCTGAAATGGATTCACGTCAAATTCATGTATTATTTTTGAATAACCATACAAGAATGTCTGTTCGAATAGTCATTCTATTAATATTGCGTTGTACGAAAGTGTAATTACATGATATACATAAACACTTTTGTTAGTCAATGAATTTGACATTAATCCCATTCAGAGCCAGCTACAAACACGCAAAGATAGAGCTACTTAATCTGTTTAACAAAAAGTCGTTCATATCTCAAAATCTATTAAAGATAGGTATAGGGAATGCTGATATAAAGTGATAGGGGATTATATTTACTTCTTAATTCCGAATTAAAATACAGGCTGTTCTATTAAAAAAAGAATACTTAGTCTGTTTAACAAAAAGTCGCTCATATCTCAAAATCTATTAAGATAGATATAGGGAATGCTCATATAAAGCGATAGGGGATGATATTTACTTCCTAATTCCGAATTAAAATACAGGATGTTCTATTTAAAAAAAAAATGAGTTTTCTGCAGTTGAAAATATGTCACTTTGTTCTCACATTTTGACACGCCATGTATGTTAGAATGTAAAGTGTGCTTACCGTTTCTTAGAGTAATATCTACATTCATAACATAGCAAATTTGGAGTCTCTACTTGCAGTATTAACCGAGATTATTAATTCTCAATGATGCAATGATTATGACAAAAAAAGAAAAACTTAAATAACTCAAAACGGCAACATGTAGCTATAGGAATAGTTAATGAAAACTAACGTATTTATAGTTGTAAAATTCAAAAATGAATAAAAAATTATATCATTCTATTTAAAATAAGAAAGTTGACATCCATTTCCGGTCAACCGGAAGTGATATTTTGGTTAAGGTATTTTACATTTATAGTTCCAAATCGAACAGATTACTGCTGCCAAAAATCTCAAATATAAGTAAGTAATAGAACATCATAAACTTTTAATGAACCAGTTACGTGGAATAGCCTGTATATTTGTTTTGGCGTAACATAAAAATGGTAACACAACATTTTATGTTGAATTAAACCAACCATTTTTCTCAGTGTATCTTTAGGTGGAGCACGGGGTTTAAAATGAATTGTAATTATTTAGCTTTTAATAAATAGTGTATTAAATTTTGAAGTAAAAAAACCGTTTTCCGAATGCAATACGAGCGCAAAAAAGAAATATGAAAATATTTATATGCTCCACCAATCATTTCTTTACATTATGAATTAGACACGATTTACTAGCACCATTTTGTTTTTCCAGGTGCCTGAAACAAGTCAAGTCTAATAATACTAAAAGTAGAAACCCAAGAAAGTGTCCAATTTGCGCCAAAATTTTTACCACGAAAAATTACATGAGCTTTCACATGAAGACCGTCCACGCGGAAGGTGATTACCCTTGCGATCAATGCGGAAAAGTTTTCAGATGCGAAAGATACCTAATAAGCCATAAAAAGACGATGCACCAAGGCAAATCCGATTTCGTATGCGAAGTTTGCAGTAAGACGTTTTCACGCAATTACTACTTGTCCGTACACATGATCGACAAACACACGAAGGAATATAAGTTCAAGTGCGACAAATGCGGTCGCGGTTATCTCACTGAAGCCCGACTTAACACTCACAGGAACACCAGCCACCCATCCGAATTGCACACGTGCCAGAAGTGCAATAAAGAGTTTAAGAACACCCGCAGCTATAAAGCGCACCTGGAGATTCACGAAGACAAGGAATACGTTTGTAAGTTGTGTTCCAAAGTGTACGCGAGCAAACATCTATTGTCCCAACACCTTTGGAATCACAAGCAGGTGGGTAAGCACATGTGCGAAGTGTGCGGAAAGACGTTTTCCTCGTTCGGAAGTTTGAACGTGCACTCTCCAATCCACTCCGGCGAGAGGCCTTATAAGTGTGGTACCTGCGAGAAGACTTTTGTCGCTGCGAGCGCTCTAAGGTTACACGAGAGGACGCATACAGACGAGAGGTCCTACAAGTGTAGAGTTTGCGAGAAGATTTTTCAGGTCAGCCAAGAACCTGAAAGTGCACATACGCACGCACACTGGAGAGAAACCCTACAAGTGTTCCTTCTGTGAGAAGCGGTTCTCGACCAGCACACTACTGAAGAGACATCAGGAACGACATCGATAGATGATTCTGTACTTATTTTTGAATAAATTATGTTTACAATGGTATTTCTTTATTCAACGTCCTCATTTACATTGATTTCCCTAAGTGATACAAAATAATATTTTTTATCTATTATAAACAACAGTGTTTTGAATTAAAATAATAAATTGGAAAAGCTACACCCAGCAATATTCTTTGCCAAAATATTGTAGCATGCTTTTTCATATATGCCTTCACGGTGTTCTCAAAGTACGCACTTTTAGACCACAAAAAAGGCGTCAGTGTTCGAATATCTGTTGAAAGAGATAGCTGCGATTTATAATAAAAAAGAATTTTTAATACCTCTTTTGTAAACGTTTTCTTATTCAAAGTTTCTCCTAATTTTTTCTTCATTAGCGTATTTTCAAGTAATAGCATTGTACTTAGACCGCCCAAAAAACATAGTGTTGCGCGCCATCTTGTTTGTTTGTTTACATTTTTCTTGGTGCTATTCATAGAATAACCTGAACAGATGGTAACTCTCATACGCCAACTCGGACTGCATTTAATGACGCCTGATGACTATTCTGCGTACTAAAAATTTATTAGCGGGTAATTTAAATGTTTATTATTATTTGCTCTTTTATATTTATAATTTGAAATAGAACAAAAACACATGATTTTGTAAAATATCTTTATTAATTGTGCAAAAATACAATAAATTAAATGTACATGGTACTATTTCCTATAAGAATAGTATATAAATGCATAAACATTTATTTTAAATCAAAAATTAATGAAAAGCATAAAAGGAATAACAACATATGCATTGAATATTGCATTTTTAGAGACAAATGTGAAAATTGAAGCAATAAAGTTCTAGAAATAGGTCGATGAAATATGTGAATTCATAAACATAAGTCGGAATATCATCATGAATAACCACAATATTTTATTAGAAAAGAATTAATTAATTTAACCAGGTAAAACGATATATACATAAAATAAATTTATAGACTGGTGAAGTAAACTTAAATTGTTGATCTAAAGCTCGAGAGCACTATCTAATCCTCCTTGTTCTCTATTCCAAATTACCTTAATCGTTCTACAACAAAAGCTGTCAATGTATTTATAAATCCATTCAATCTTTGAATCAATAAAATAATAAGGATACTCTTAAGCATTTGAAGAGAAAAATCAAAGCTGAATTAAAAGCTTACTGTCCTAAATTATTTTTTTTGTGTTTTATTATAACCAATAAGCCATATTTCTCATACATAAATAAATACAATACCAGTCAAACGAGTCTTAGGCAAATGCTCCTATGTAAAATCATTAACATAATATATTTGTCGCAAAATAAAACCACAGATAAATATTCTAAAAAACCAAATAGTATGTAGAGTATAAACATGAAATGTAACAAGTATCATTTCAAGCAAATTATTAATTTATTTTAAAAAAAATTAAAAAACAAAACATGACTGAAAACCTGATAAGTGCAAATAAATCGGACTTTAGTTTTAACTCGATCGTATACTAGACAAGTGATTTTCGAATCAAGATTTATTTTCACATTCCATGTGATTAAGTGATTTTCCTTGTAGGGAGTTTTCTATACAAATTAAAAGATTATTGAGAGTTAAGAATTAGGTTATGATATTTGAAATTATATTACTAATTTAGCATTAAGGAATATATTTCTAGTAATAATAATAACCTCAGCGCACTACAAGCCTTGAAAGGCCCTTGACTAGAGTGCCGGAACACACCGAGCCACTGAGAAGTGTTGTCCGAATGGTGACCCCAACCAACAACGGTACCGCATATTGCTGCTTGATTTCAACGATGGCAATGATGCACCCTTCCTTCTCAGCCGTACTGCCGGCTTACTTCTAGTAATATTTGGTTAAAATTAGTTAAGAGCTTTTTCATTAACATAGTAAATTTAGTTTATAGTTTCCTTCCCCTATAATCATCTAGAGGAAACTCACTAACTAATAATTTTTTAATTTTTCTCCCAAAAATATTTTTGTTATCTAAACCGGTTGTGGTTATTTTATTTGCATTTATTTACTAAAGCCAATTTTTGATTCGCTGTCATTAAATCACTTCCAGATTTGGTTTTGATTTCTTTGGTTCTCGCTCTATGCCCTCGATATTATGCCTCAAACCTCAATCCATTGATCACAATGGGTTTCACTACGACTTAGTCTTGCTTTCGAAGGATTTAATTGACATTGTCATGCTGCATTAACTAAAAACACTGTATGTACCTTAAATAATATCTTTGATTAGGGTGGTATATCTTAGAATGTTTACTTTTAACTTACGTGTACATTTTTATGATGTAAGGTGAGATAGGGAAACATTTCTTGATATTATCGATGGATCTGATGCACCTAATAAACATAAATTTATATTACCATTATAGTCGATTATAGCTTAATTAGATTTAATAAATCACTTGTTGAATGAGCGAGATAGACGACATTAGTACAAATCACCGCTTGTAGGGTGCGACTAAATAATATTCATTGAATTTATATGGAAGTCTCATCCCTCTGGTGCTATTAGTTACTTCTGTTATCCCAATTTCTTTTTATTTGCATTGATGTTTATTTTATATCATCACAACTTTTTTGAAAGATATTTGAGAGCATTAACCAATTCAGGTATTTCTGCTAATTACTGTAATAATTTTAAGAGGAATTTTTCTCCTTACGCAGGATTCGAATACACTCTCGTTTGCCGCACGACGATTGATTACGGCAAAGAATAAACAAGCTTATCTTATATTATTATCTGAATAATTATGTGTATCACCAATTTTAACAGTATGAGTACCATCTGTATAAATACGAATACTCGCAAAACAGTTTCTGGCAGTGTGATGCACATCATTCTTTGAGATGACAAAATCTTAATCTTTAATTAAAAATCAAAAAGAAATTTTGACGCTAGAGATTAACAGGTTGGCACACATGTTACATACCTTAGTATTTTGACGTTTGCGAGAATAAATCTTTTTCTGCAATGTTCTTTGTAGTTAGATATCGAATTACCCGGGTAGCAGAGTGACGTAAAATGACGTCTATTAGACGTCGATACTACGTTTAATACGTGATATCAACGTTTATTAAACGTCATTTTACGTCACTCTGCTACCTGGGTATCAATAATAGGTGCAACGGAGGCATCAGTTCATGTAAGTAGGGTTGCACAGCAGTTTAATGACATTGTATTACACATCTGTCATGTCGAATGTAGTGTGCCAATCTTTAGTGACATTTTTGCCGGCCTATTTGAAGTAATGCCGCAAAATAAATGTTTCTGAACGGAGACCCAAAAAATTATTTTATTGTAACTGATCATTTTGTCTGCCTCATTAAGTACCTCATCTGTACAAGCTTTATATGTTCATATTCGATTAAAATAAATTGTATAGAGAAGCATGTTTTTTTTCTTTTTATGTTTCCCAAATTTTTCCACATTGTGTCTGCAATTTAATTCCGACCATTCTAACGATTGAATGTTTCAGATCCCAAGAGCAATCCGACCTGGACGAAGAATATGACGTCGCTGGATACGAGTGCGAACTGTGCGGTAACGTTTTTGCGACTAGAGGAGACTACCTGGGACACCACACGAAAGACGACTACCTTCAATGTTGCAGTTGCGAAACGGCGTTCACCAGTACGGCCGACCTGTTCCAGCACAAGGAGAGTCATCACGCAGAAGAAATAGTGATTGAACAATCGGAAGATGGGGTACAATTCGACGAGTACACAGAGGAAGTCGAAGCAGTCTTGAATATACCAGCAGGCGATGAAGGAACGACTATAGGCTCGACTAATGAGCTCCTGTATATCTTGGACGACTCACAATGTGTTAATGAGGTGATCATCGAGGAAAGTGACAACAACCAGCAGAAAAGTGACGGCAACCAGCTGAGAAGCGAAAACAAACAGCAGAGGAGTTACAAAAAGCCGCACAATTACTCAATAGTACAAGTTGATCACGGTTATATGATACCTAGTGTGTTCAAAGGGCAATTAGAGACACGTAAGCGGGGTAAGAAGAAGAGTTCGCAAAGCGATAGTGACGAAACGGTCTCTAAACCTTCGACCAGCACACGAGTTTTAACCACGCAGAGAATCCGCCAACACCCAGTCAGGAAAAGGCACGAATTACCAGATTTTTCCGCTACGGATTACCTGGTGTTGACTCCCAATGAAGAAGTGGACATCACTCACTATAAATGTCGCCGTTGCGAACAGTTGTTCATCAATAAGTTCGTCTTCTTCCGCCACATAGAGAAGGGGAAATGTTACGTCAATAGCTGTGACGTATGTTCGGCGGATTTCGAGAAAAACAGCCAATTTTACGAGCACTACGTGGTAGAGCACACGGATCGCGCCATCTGCCATTTCTGCTTTAGGACGTTCATGTACGAGAAGAACGTCAAAGAGCACATGCTGAGGCATCTAGGCGAATTCAGACACCGTTGCGAGGAATGCAATAAAGGGTTTTATACCGTGCGGGAATATAGGAACCATTACAAGAATAGACACATGGGTATCAGGCACAGGTGTGACGAGTGCGGTAGATCATTCGCGGACGAATATTATTTTAAGAGGCATATAGCAACGCACGCCGTGAAAAATGTCAATGTGACAGGGTCGTAGATTGTCTTTTCTTATATATGCAGGGTGGATCATTTTTCTTCCGTTGGTGATGGAATTGGAAAATGACGTGATATGACGTTTTATTGACGTCAATATGACGTTTAATTGACGCCAATATGACGTAATAGACGTAATATGGACGTCTATTAAACGTGAATATGACGTTTTATTGACGTCAATATGACGTTTAATTGACGCCAATATGACGTAATAGACGTAATATGGACGTCTATTAAACGTGAATATGACGTTTAATTGACGCCAATATGACGTAATAGACGTAATATCGACGTATATTAAACGTCATTTTACGTCATTCTGTTACCTGGGTATGTACATTATATTTTAGCTTTATTTGAAACGCAAAACCAAAGAGGATCAATCTATTTTTTGCGAGTAAGCTTTGACGGTTCAAAATAAATTATATGGAAAATAACCCAACGGAAGAAAAACCGGATGCTAGACAAAAATATATAAATAATATAAAAAAAAGGAAAGCTAGTTTGTTGTTCTTTTTTCCATATGAAACTCCTGAGGATTGGGTTATAATGTTACCCCTTCCCCGTTTTTTTTTGTGCCACAACGTTTTATTTCATCACAGATATTTTTTCGAATTGCAAGCATATTAATATTTTACTTCACAAATTATTTTCTATTTAAACACGCTGAAACATATTGTTTTTTTCCTGAAAACATCCCAAGTAGCAGAGTGACGTAAAATGACGTTTAATAGACGTTTAATATCGACGTCTATTAAACGTCATTTTACGTCACGCTGCTACTTGGGATATACTGCACCAATCAAAATATGTAATATCTCCATACAGGCAGGAATTTATGTCAATAATACTTTCCTTGCTTGCTGAAGCTGACACTTTTGACTGTTTTCAGATGACCGGATAGAATGAGGTTAGGTAAAATGTATTTTTTGTTTACATCCACCAATTTCAACTTGTGACAGCGTCAAAAATATTATTATTCAGTGTGTGTCACGACGAACTTTCATTAAAAATATATGGAGAAATTTTTTTATGCTAAGTCCTAACAACATATTTAAGCATGTTTTAAAATTCTGTACAATATCTTATATTTTTTATCCATATGCTGTTGCATTATCCTTTTTAATCTGCAACGCCCACATGTTTTAACCTTCCTCATGGCTCAACTTCTTAAGATTATTTTTACAAGCAAAGTCACATCCGATTTTGATTTGAAATTTTACAGATATGTAGAGCAGTGAGAAATGATTATTAAATTAATTAAATAAAATAGTAAATAAAAATTAATAATAATTAATTAAAAATAGTATTTATTCCAATATTTCACATCGATAATTTTTCTTTTTCTATTTATTTTATATATATAACTGTAAACAATTTTTTTTTGTTAATACGTCTGGCCCTGACTTGCATTTAAATGTTTTAACTAATTTCTCATTTTGTCAGCTGTCATTACAACCTATAACTTTGTAAGCAATTATTTATGATGATTTTCTATCTTGTTTCATTTTACCTTGTATATTTTTAGTGCCCTCTGAAGATATTTCAAATTAAAACGAAATATCGAGGTATTTATTTAGTTTAATTTTGACAGACGGAATATTCATATATTACTCTATGTAGAGAAACCTTTTTTCACTTAGTGAATAAGTGATTTAACATTTAGTTGTCCAGTAAAAACTGAAACAGAAAGTGGATATCATTTTATAATAGTCAGTACATAAAAACAAAAAAATATATTATAAATCATTTAAAATTGATAATTATTATTTTAACTGAAATATTTTTCATTCTATTTTTATTTATTGACGTGCAGTTGGCAATATTAAACAAAGAAAATTTAATTTAGAGGGAAAAATATATGTTATAGTAAATCTTTATTTGAACTTGGAGACAACCTTTGAAGAAAATGCACATATAAAATTAATTACCCCTGTTATTCGAAATACATTTTTTTGGTTCTTCGTTTACATTAATGGTAGCTTGGATTATAAGTTGTTGGTAATCTTTGAATGGATCATAGCGTTTTTCAAGTAGAAACGATTGCCAAAGTAAATTAAAAATAAATAAAAAAAAAAATGGGAAAAATGCTCCATACTTATTAAAAATAATAAAGCATTTTTATTTATTTCTATATTATCAATGGAACATAAACGAAATTGATCCGCCCTGCAAGTTATGCAACCTAGTTTATTTGAGGCTTTTGTTTTGTATATTTTAACATGCCGAACATTTTTTTTTATTATTTACTATAGGTGGATTTTGACTTTGTTATTTGTTTGTGCTTACAAGATGGTGAAAAATAACATTCATACACGCAATTATGTTATTTCCTTTATTTTTTTAACGTGTTATTATATTTACACAGCTTTATATTAATTAGGGTCATTTAAAACTGAGACAGTATAACAAAAATAAAAAAAAAGGCGCTTACCACATTTCACAATTTCTTGAAAATACCTGAAATTTAACAGTTAAAAAAATGAATCTGTGCATGTCATTCTACATCATTTTAGAAGCACAAGCAAATAACAAAGTCAAAATTCACCTGCACCCAGGTTGCAGAGCGACGTAAAATGACGTTCTAATAGACGTCGATATCACGTCCAATACGTGAATATCAATGTCGCCTATTAGACGTCATTTTACGTCACTTTACTTTACTTGGGCAGTAACCAATAAAACATATATGTTCCGATATAATGTGGATTTTGCACTGTATAAGAAGAAAGAATAGGTTACTGCAAAAAATAACTGAATGATCTTCATGTATTATATCTTTTAAGTAGATATTAGCTGTACGCATAAGTAATATATGTGTCGCAACAATTACAAAAGCAAGTTAACTTTGCTGATAGTAATAGGAAGTTATCTTTTAAACATAACCTAAATGTTTTTGTACAAGATGTCGTACATATGTAAGTATATACATATACAAGTCGCTCATCCAGTTGATCGTATAAAGTGTACAAATTTTCAATAAATACGGTATGCAAGAGAGAGCGTTGTGTATTAAAAATAAGTATACATAAAATAATAAGAAAACTGTTTTGAGTTTTACATACAATACATATTGTTTAAGATATATGTATTGCACAAACTTAGTTATTAGTTATAAGTATATAAGTATAATCACTTTCTTAATTTTATTATTGTATTATTATTATTATTATTATTTTACAGTTATTAATGTCATTATTACTATTACCTATGCGATAGTTGTAAGAAATTGTCGAAATAAAACTATAATTTACTTGTAAATGCTATTTTATTTTCTACTGTTTCTATTAGAAGAACGAAAACAGCTTTTGGAGAGAGTAATTCAGTGATTACTACAGTAATTTAAGGAGGTAAAATTGAAAAAAAAAGGTCACTTTGAAGCATAAATAAATTTGTATAATAAACATATTGTAGTCGATGTTTTTTTTTCTTTTATCATTTACGCACATGTTTTCTTTCCCCTCTTTTCTAATTGTACTCTTTTTTAGGCCCAAAACGAACGGAATTAAATCTCCCAGTTCGAGCAGTGAAACTACCGTCGCACAGCACGGCATTACGCCTAGAATGGAATACGTGAAAGAAACAGTCGTACGCAAAAGGAAGTCATACGAGAGGGTGAAAAAGAAACGTTGCATCATCTGTTGGAAGACGCTACCGTACCAGGAAATGGAGGAGCACCTGAAGCTCCACACGATGACGTGCAAGAGATGCGGCAAGGTCAGCGAACACTTGAACCAGTTCCGTTTGCACCTGAAGATGCACATGCAGATGGACAGGAGAGACGCGCCAAAGGTAGGTAAGAAGAGGAGGCCTACGCTGACGAAACAGAGTGACGATGACAGTTCGGAGGATACCGTTGAAATCGTGTGCAATGACATCGAAATCCAGTCTGATTTACCGCCGAAGAGAAGCTCAAATTTGAAAGATGTCAATGGCAGTCAAGGATCTCAGGCTGTTATAGAAATAATCGATTCAGATGACGAGGAAGACGGATTGGTTATTGACGAGAATGTTTAAGTGTAGATTTGAATTGGTAGTTACCCTCTGTTTGGTGTCTAAACATGTTTGAAGCAGTTCCATTCGAACCTCAAATTGTAAATGTTAGGAATAGAAGTGTAAAAAAAACCATTTCTTTTATAACGATGATAAGTTGCTGGACTGGTTTATCCACAGATTAATATTTATGTGGATTTATTTTAACAAAGAAACTCCATCCAGATCGAACTTTAAATTTTAATTCTTAATTTATTTATTTCCCTTTTCTACTTAATTTTCATCTTATATAAGGTATACAGGGTATTCCACGTAACTGGTTCATTAAAAGTTTATGATGATCTATTATTTACTTATATTTGAGATTTTGGCACCAGTATCTGTTCGATTGGAACTATAAATGCAAAATGCCTTAACCAAAATATCACTTCCGGTTGACCGGAAATGGATGTCAACTTTGTTATTTTAAATAGAATGATCTAATTTTTTATTCATTTTTGGATTCTACAACTATAAATACGTCAGTTTTCATTAGCTATTCCTATAGCTACATGTTGCCGTTTTTGAGTTATTTAACTTTTCTTTTTTTTTTTAGTCATAATCATTGCATTATTGAGAAATTAATATCTCGGTTAATACTGCAAGTAGAGACTCCAAATTTGCTATGTTATGAATGTAGATATAACTCTAAGAAACGGTAAGCACACTTTACATTCTAACATACAGGATGTTCTAAACTGAGGAACAAAGTGACATATTTTCAAATGCAGAAAACTCATTTTTTTTTAAATAGAACACCTTGTATTTTAATTCGGAATTAGGAAATAAATATCATCCCCTATCGCTTTATATGAGCATTCCCTATACCTATCTTTAATAGATTTTGAGATATGAGCGACTTTTTGTTAAACAGACTAAGTATTCTTTTTTTTAAATAGAACACCCTGTATTTTAATTCGGAATTAAGAAGTAAATATCATCCACTATCACTTTATATCAGCATTCCCTATACCTATCTTTAATAGATTTTGAGATATGAATGACTTTTTGTTAAACAGACTAAGCAGCCCTATCTTTGCGAGTTTGTAGCTGGCTCTGAATGGGATTAATGTCAAATTCATTGACTAACCAAAAGTGTTTATGTATATCATTGTAATTACACTTTCGTACAACGCAATATTAATAGAAATGACTATTCGAACAGACATTCTTGTATGGTTATTCAAAGAATAATACATGAATTTGACATTAATCCCATTCAGGGCCAGCTACAAACATTTAAAGATAGGGCTACTTAGTCTGTTTAACAAAAAGTCGCTCATATCTCAAAATCTATTAATGATAGGTATAGGGAATGCTCATATAAAGCGATAGGGAATGATATTTACTTCTTAATTCCGAATTAAAATACAGGCTGTTCTATTTAAAAAAATTGAGTTTTCTGCATTTGAAAATATGTCACTTTGTTCCTCAGTTTTGAACACCCTGCATGTTAGAATGTAAAGTGTGCTTACCGTTTCTTAGAGTAATACCTATATTCATAACATAGCAAATTTAGAATCTCTACTTGCAGTATTAACCGAGATATTAATTTCTCAATGATGCAATGATTATGACTAAAATAAAAGAAAAACTTAAATAACTCAAAAACGGCAACATGTAGCTATCACAATAGCTAATGAAAACTGAGGTATTTATAGTTGTAGAATCCAAAAATGAATAAAAAATTAGATCATTCCATTTAAAATAACAAAGTTGACATCCATTTCCGGTCAACCGGAAGTGATATTTTGGTTAAGGTATTTTACATTTATAGTTCCAATCGAACAGATACTAGTGCCAAAATATCAAATATAAGTAAATAATAGAACATCATAAACTTTTAATGAACCAGTTACGTGGAATACCCTGTATAATAATATGATATTTTATTCTAGTTAATCTGAAAACCTGAATTATAGTCATAGATTAGTGTACATTACTTAATACGTTATATTAAATAGGTACACGTATACGGGTGTCACAATGAAGACTGGCTTTTCTTTAAACCGTTGTTGATGTTCGAGTGCTAATACACTTGCCGGAGTAAAACTATTAAAATTAACTCTGAAAAACTAATATACGCAGTAGCGAGAACATTAGATAGATAGAATAAAACAGAAATTGGATATCCCATATCCATACATTTTTTTATTCAATTAAATATAAATAAAATTATAAATTACTAGATAATTGAAAGTTTAAATAAACTAGCAAACAACAAAACATATAATGCTGTTATTCTTTTATTACACATCTTATGTCCATCAGTATAGATTTACAATTTTGCCTTCTGTTCTTTAAGATTTTAGAGCAATAATATAAACAGGAAATGTTTTGCAGTGTTCTATTCCCTAATAGCCAAATTTAAATTTCCCGCCACTATTTTTAGTAACTTCAACGTAAAGGCATTAAAATAACTGTCAACGTAGTACAAAATAGTAGGTAATTTTATGTTTCAACGTTGAAGTTACTAAAAATAATTGCAGGCAATTTAAATTTGACTATGTGGGTTGTAAACGTATACCATATCCTTTTGAGAGATAATCGTAAGAATTTCACTCTCAAGTGTATCTATAACACTCTTTGATTTATTCTCTGCCTGTAATAGAATGCCTATCATTGTGCACCTTTCAATTAATTGATAATTTATAATATGTTCGACCTGCATCAATCCTTACAGTGGCTGTTATTTTTATTGTAATTTTTCCAACACGGATTTACAGATAGTAGGATTATATTCAATGTTCGAATCAAGAAATTAATATTTGTAGCAATATCATATATTAGTGTGAGTGTTAGATTTTGTGGTTTACCTCAAGAAGGAATTTTAAATCGTCACTTGGGCCAGTTTGACATGTTATTTTTTTCTTTTGTAATTAGAGAGTTTAATTCTATTTCTCTGATGTAACTAACATTTAAATAGCCTTAAGCAAACGAATACATTTCTATCTGAATGAAAAATATGTTTTGCTGGATGATGAGCCATTATATACTTTGCATATAGCTATTTAAATGAAACGAAATCAAATAATACAAACAAAAATATAAGTACAAAAAAAGTCAGGCATAGACTAATTTCTGCAAAAAAAAAGAGAAATCGTATTACGCAACAAACTGGATCTTTGATTACAACCCAATTCTTCACGTTGGAGCACATCTTTTCCATAAAATTTTATAAAACTCAGTGTCGCAAATTTAAAAATATTTATAAACATATAAAGTATTCCACGACCAAATAAAAATGTTATTATTGAAAGTACAATAGTGCATGTAAAATTATGTTATTTTTGCATAGAATTCATAAATTTAATGATATATACGTGCGGCCTAATGGCCAAATTTAAATTTCCCGCAATTATTCATAGTAACGTCAACGTTAAAACATAAAATTACCTACCATTTTGTACTACATTAATAGTAATTTTAATGCCTTTACGTTGAATTTACTAAAAATAGTGGCGGGAAATTTAAATTTGGCTATTAGGGGTGTAGTCCAAAATATTTTTAGGTTATGTAATATTGAATTTTATAAAGCTTTTATAAAAAAGATTTTTTCCAAAATAGAAAAATAGTCCCGTGATCACAGATAAAGTTTTCGGAAAGAAATATCAAACTGGCCTTAACTGTCAATTTCCCACCTGAATGTACAACCTGAACTCAGTGAACCAAATTCAAATTTCCCGCAATTATATTTAGTAACTTAAAGGTATTCAAATAACTATTAATCTAATATAGAATCGTAGGTAATTTCATGCTTTAATGTTGAAGTTACTAAAAATAATTGCGGGAAATTTGAATTTGGTTCACTGGGAATATACCTACCAATAGTCATTAAAATTATAATTGTGTGTGTTGTAAGACCTAGTTTTTAATAGGAGATATTTTTTTGTGATATTCTAATGCGAATAAACAATTCTAGATGTACAAGAAATTGTTATTATTAAAGTACTTTTAATCGAGTAATAACAAGTCCCTACATGATATATACACCACACCGATATATCTGCCATCTTGTTTTTGAATGTAAATAATTAACTCATTTTGTTTCAGTTGCGCCATGTTACGTTTAGCACTGAAGGTCAGGTTGTTTTTATAGGTTATATTTCATGTCATTGACATTAGTTGTGAAAATATGCTGGAACCAGCGAAGAGATAGTAAAATCTTCCCAAAGTAAATTGGAATGAGTTCATCGAGACTGGCAAAGAATAGAATTTTCAAAGTATGACGTTTCAAAAATGGTATTCGGAAATTATGGTAAGCATGCGCAATCTCTGATACATTTTTACACAACTACTATCGAAAGTTATTCTCCTCTAGTCCTGTGAGTGTTAAAGAAACTGGTATTTGTTATCAATTCTCCGCCCAACTATAGAAAGTCATTAATTAATTTATTTGGATTTTGTTACAAAATCCATTAATCCTTATAATTATTTCCACAAAAGCTATGGAGATATGATATTGATGAAGTTCATTTCAAGTGATTATATTGAACTAATTTTCTCAAATAAAAATTAGATAATGTCACAGTGCAAGGAATTAAATGAATTTATTTCCCAGATTCTGTTTTAGGGCCAACGTCATATAACTTAGTAGATACATTGCATATAGTATTTGCATGCAGTAATGTATAAGTAATAAAAATCTGCCTTTTTTCTTCCTATTGCTTACTGCTTGGTCCAATCAGGAAGCTAGAGCATTGAAATGTAGATGAAAATGGCTATATCTTAAGTGTGAATAAAATATGTATATTAGTAAATTATTTGGGATTACTGTTGATATTATGTGTATAAAATGCAGCTTTTTTTAGTTACTACAACAAATTATTTATTGCAACTCCTTTTTCTTATAAAAGAACGTGTATAAATAAATATGAAAAATGTGTACATCATCAATTTGCAAATTTCACAGATGAAGTTTTAAAAAAAGCTGTTTGTTTTTAATTATCTTCCTAATTACAAACAGTTTTTCCTGGTTTTAAATCCATTAATACATCTATTTATATGCTATTTATGTTTTTCTGTTAAGTTATGAATCAAACTACGACCAGCAACATTAAATACGTTGCTATTGCGCATGCAGCCGGTATCCTTATTATAACGGACGTTCCCTAAACTACCATTGAACACATTTTGATTTTGACACATAAACAACTTACCTAACATAACCTCAATCTACTTGATTCATTTGTGGTGTTAGTTTGTGATTGTTAAATAGTTTCAAAATCAAAAGACACGCATACAGGAAGAAATATTCATTATGAGAGCAAGATAGAACCTAGGAAAACGTACATGTAAAATTATATACTGTTTTAAAGTAATAGCGTCTATCAGATGTTAGTTGGGTAAATTCTAACATGTTTATTGTTTGATTTCGTTTATTGTAAGTATATTATTTTATTCAGTATTTATATTTGTTCAATCATAATAATTTCAGTACATCAGGTGATTCGAATGTCAGATGTGGATAGATTTAACATCTGACGATGCAAAACCAAGCCGATTACTTCGAAACATTATTATCAAGTAATAAATGGATGTGTTTGCAATTACATATATTAAAACAAATAAAGCTAGAGATGGATTTTCATATATCAGTATGTGCTCACTTATTACATATTGCTGTAGAACATTAGAAATAAATATTGTCGATACATTAGAAGCATCGGAAGCCAATGCATATGAATGTGTTACAGGTGGAGTTATTGCTACTTAAAAAGTGATCATGTTCGATGCAATTCATCATAATACAATATTATATTCTGCAATATGTGCACACATAATTAATATTATTAACCCTCGAATGGTAATATTTGTAATATCGAATAATAAACTTTCGGAATATGAATTTGCCACACATTACCAGGCTGAGGTTATCATTAAGTTTTAGCAAGTGGTTGATGTTGATAAAAAGCATTTTTTGTGTGTTGTCAGTTCCAATAATTTATTATTTATTGTGAAATTATGTGAAATATGCAGTTAAAGTGGAATATAAATAGCTTTGAGTTTTTATTCTCTGTTTGATAAACATACCTAATTGCATATTTTCTATGCAATTATATACAGCGGTAGGAAAAGTCTGGAAGAGACAGTGCTCTAGGAACGAGGTGACTTGTAAAATTTTAAAGTTTATGTAATAAAGCTAGATTTTTTTTAAATATTAGAAAAGATAAACAAATAAAAATAAATATGTAACAGTTTTTCGCCCTTAATCACCGCCTTCATTTTTTTTTTTTTTTTATTAGACATGGTTTTTGTGGACATAATATTAACTTGCATGTATATTTCTAAAATTTTCCCCAACAGTAGAAATTTTATTTCATTTATTTTGATCATGATTTCTATTAAATAGATTTTTACCTTATTTTCTTTATTAGGCAAAAAGTTTCCCTATAAAAGTTCAAGTAAAAATAATTTCAGCTGTATACAACCTGTTTTAAAGGTAGGTAAACGATTAGTTGTTTTTTTTGTTATTTTAAATTGGGCAGTCTATAATTAACTAACAGGAAATATCAATAAACTTCAGTCTCACAAATTCTTTAATCTTCAAACACAATGTACATTTCGTTAGCTAAGCTAACATCTTCAGGTGTACATACAAGTGTATTGTCAAATAGAAGAATTGAAGATTAAAGAAGATTAAAGAATTTGTGAGACTGAAGTTTATTGGTATTTCCTGTTAGTTATCAGTATATCTCACAGTGCTCGATTTACCTTCTATTTAATTGAGTCTATAAATTGTTTAATTTTTAAATTATAGATTGGAAATGCCACAACTTTTGCCTACATCGCTATCATTTTCTGAATCATGTCGTTCTTTATTCAAAGAATTAAATATTTTAACATTAACAGCGCTATACATTTATGAAATCATAATTTTTTACAAAACAAACGAATTGACTTTTACCAAAAAATAGTGATATCTACAATAAAATGGAAACACGTCAGGCGCATAATCATAATATACCCCAACATCCCAGTGAACCAAATTCAAATTTCCCGCAATTATTTTTAGTAACTTCAACTTAAAGGTATTCAAATAACTATTAATCTAACACAAAATCCTAGGTGATTTCGTGCTTTAATGTTGAAGTTACTAAAAATAATTGCGGGAAATTTGAATTTGGTTTACTGGGATAGAACAAAGTTGTTTGAAGCTAGTCCGAGATATAAGGCTATAGTACTGTACAATAAGTTACCAGTAAATTTAAAAACCTTGTCAACTTTATCTCAATTCAAAGTTAAACTTAAGTCATTTTTAAATAATCATTCATTTTTCACTTTGGACGAGCACTTAAATATGTAATTTTATATGTAACATTTATTATTTTTTTATATTATGGACCATTTTAATTCTAAGTTTTCTTCTTGTATTTATTAACAATTGTGTAATTTTTTGACAATGTCTATGTTCCTAGGGACCACGGCAATAAACTCTTATTGCATATATTATTATTATTATTATTATTATAAACGTAGAAATAAAATTAACACCGTTGTTGTAATTTGTTTTTTTTTTCTGAATAAAATGTAAACTAAAATAGTTCTTACATTGATGAAAACTATTTTCTTTTCAATTGCAATGGTTTTTATGATTTTATAAGCTCATTCCGCAATGCGCTTTCGAGAAAGATTAATTATTCTTACATAATTTTCATTTATTCATGTTTGTGTGTTTTAGCAATACTATTACGAATTTTGAGCTATATGTGGCATATGCAGTGTGTGTCCATGGATGGAGTTGACAGTAAATATAATAGACAAAAAACTTGAATTGGAATTTAATAGTTTGGAAATAAGATCTGTAACTTATTTGTGGTTTTGCTTTCGAGATAAAATACCTTGTCCGTTCACAGTATGCTAAAATGTTACTAAGAAATGTTATTCAGAATGAAAAGTGATGATGTTATATAAATTTTCAATGTCAACGGAAAAGGCACTTTACCTGACACGAAAACAATTTTGACTCAGCTACAAAGGCCTACTGGATTAAAAAAAGAAAGCGAAAGCAAGCCCTAAAAAAGTTTCAAACTAAGCAAGATGTATTTGCCAAATATTAAATTCCAATTCAAATTTTTTTAGTTCATCATCCCTATTGTCAACTCCATCCGGAACACATGATCTATTATTTACTTTTTAAGTATCAAGTTTGGTCTATGAAAATTTTGTACATTTATTTTTTCTGTATATTTCTTGATACCTAATTCTGTTTTTAGCTATAAGCACAGCCAAAAACCTAAGTGAAACTGATTAAAGTCCAAACTAGTCGTAATTTAATAAAATTTATACCTTTTTTTTTGTATTAATAAAATTAAGAAGTACTCAATGTGCCTGTCGTTTTATTTTTTCAATATCTTTTGTATGTAAATTGTCAAATTTTTATTATTTTGTCGCTTTAACCACTAAATAAGGAATGAAAACATTAAATATAATTTTATAGCTCGCTTTACAGTTCGCAATATTTTTATTGCATGCAATCAAAATAGTGCATGCTCTATTCCGTGCATTACACGCGCAATACAAGTAAAATTGCACCCAGCTGATCGAAATCCATTGAATGCGCATGCGCTATTTCTATTGCACGCAATAAAAATAATTGCGAATTGTAAAGCCTGCTTATCGTTTAGAAAATATGGGACCATAACGTCATGAGTGCTATATGAATCCGCCTATATATAATCACATGATGTAGTTGACGCAGTTTCGAAAAATAATCATTTGTCTTTTTATCTAATTTGCTCTTTTTTCTCAGAACGTATATATGGTTATCTCACTCTACTCTTAGGTAGACTTTTGGAATGCGCCTGGCAAACGACAATGCTTTACCTCAAACACAGTAGGCGTTTCCTGCGTACTCTGGAGGTCTATCTTTACTGGGACACACCAATAATATCTTAAAAAATGATAACTTGGGGAAATTTAATAAAAAACATCTTTAAATTCCAAATATGTCAATTAGAAATTTAGTTGCTATAGGCAACAAGTAGAAGAAGTAAGGAGTACAACGTAACTTTAAATTAATAAATTTAACGCCAAGTTACTCCAACAAAGGTGGGGTTAAATATCAAATACCCATAATTCAATTTCTTAATGTATTACCAAATTTGCCCTGAATTTTCTCTTGCCCTGAAGAAGCTGAGAAAAGTTGGTAATAAATTAAGAAATTGATTGATGGGTATTTGATCTTTAACCCCGCTTTTTTGGAGTAATTTTGCGTTAAATTTATTAGTTTAAAGCTATAGGCAACAGTAATTTTTAAATCAGTAGATAAAAGTTTCAAGATTAGCTATAACTTTATTTGCTTCAATAGAAACTTTAGTTAATTAGGCATTATTTATTTATTTGGTTACAGATGCGTTGTCATAAAGTGCATTACTAATTTGAGTGTTGAATCATGAAAACTCAAACTAAAGAAGCACTGAGTTCTTTGAAAGGCTATTTTCACACGTCACAATTTGTGTCACCTCTTAAAGTTCAGGAATATTCTCAAGTAATCCTATTTACACTTTGTAGGAATATTTTCATAATATTCGTGCTACTTTGATAATGAACCATGAATTCGACATGCTATGGAAACAATTATTAATTTGATAATTGTCAAATTGTGCCAAGTACATATGCTTAAGTCATTGTTTAAAGAATGAAAGATTTATTTGGTGTATTGCTCCAATAATTATATTTCGATTTTTCATTGATTTAGGGAATTATATTATTCCAACATGTACCTAAAATATTATTCCTATTTCATTTCACATTTTTGACATATTAAGGTAAGTTTTATTACAGCATAATATTTTCCTTGCCTTATTCTAGATATTCGTAGACTTGAAGGGTAAAAAAATACCCGAACGATTCAAGCCTAAGCTCAGAGAAAATATCGATTCCTATTAATCTTCCCTCTAGCCCTCTTAGGCTCGCATCGTTGCATAGTTTTTTCATCAATTCTACGTCTAATTCACCCCTAAGACGTTATGGAAGCTTACTTCTATTATCCTTCATTCTTTTGTGATTTCCTATTCTAATCGCCAACATTTTCAGGTCCTCATCTTTGGAAATGCTATTCACAAATCCAAATCCGACCAATAACGAGACGATAACCCTAATCGCCCAAACTCCCAGCGGCAACTCGAAGAAACTGGTCGTCAAACTCTCCCAGCTGATGCTGATCAAAAAGGAGGAGTTCGAAACGTCACTGACGGAAATAAAACAAGAGAACGTCGCTGCGATTCCTTTAACGCATACGACCGAAATCGATTTCAAGAGTATCATCGATACTAAACCGACAAATTCCAAGTTGGAAGTGAAAAATTTCGAATTCGAACGAAAGTACGTGGTGGCGGATCAGGTTTTGAAGGAGAAGGATCTCACAGTTAGTCGCTATCCTTGCGAGGTTTGCGGAAAAGAGTTCGCTTCGGCCGGAAAGTACCAGAGACATTTGGAAATCGTCCATTCGACCAGGAGGGCGCATCTTTGTAGTTTGTGCGGACGTGGATTTAGAACTAATGCGGCTTTGCAAAAGCATCAAAGCTCGCACGAGGTTACAAAATTAATTTGCGAGTATTGTAATAAGGAGTTAGCTTCGAGGCATCAATTAGATATTCATATCAGGCGGCATACGGGACAGTACTCACATAAATGTTCGGAATGCGGAAAGGAATATTACAATGTTAAAGCTTTCAGGCAGCATATTGAATCAGAACATAAAGGAATTAGGTATACCTGCATGATATGCGGCTCCATCCTTAGGAGTCGCAGATATTGGAGAGATCATATGGCCAAGCACACAGATAAAGACGTCAAGCGGTACCTGTGTGGAATTTGCAATAAATTCTACAGCAGTAAAGCTGCTCTGAACGGACACATGAAGATCCACGGGCAAGAAAGATTCGAATGCGAAATTTGCGGGAAAAAATCCACGCAGAAAGCCGCCCATTTGGTGCACATGCGCCTTCATACGGGTGAAAAAGATTTCGTGTGCGAAATTTGCGGAAAGAAATTCGTCCGTAAAGATATGATGCAGATACACAGGCGGAGAACCCACAGAGTCTCTAAGCATCGTTGCGAATACTGCGGTGGAGAATTCGAGACCGAGCATCAATTGCTGGTCCACTACCACGACCATGAGGAGGTGGAGAAGAACTTCCCGTGCGAATTTTGCGATAGGAAGTTCATCGATATAAACTTCTTACGGAACCACGTCAATAGGATACACGTCGAGAATAAGACAGATGACAGTTTGACCGTCAATTCGGGGAAATATAAGAGACGCGGTGAGAGCAGCATCAAGTGCTTGTACTGCGATAAACTCATTTCGAAATCACACGTCGAAAGTCACGAATGCGTCGTTCGAGATCGGCATAAAACATTGGCCGACTATAGCTGTGTCGTTTGTTACGAGAAATTCGAAAATCTCGAAGCGTACGAGCAACACATGCACCAGGAGCACAGTATCAAAGGCGTCAGTGAGGAAGATGCTGTTATGTACGAGTTTAAAGACGATATAATCAATTCTGACGGCATGGTGGAGGTTTATATAGGAAATGATGCTATAGTTGATAGCTTAGGATAGTTTGAAATGTCGCAAAGACTTTGAAAGGTCGACATTTTCAATAATTTATTAAAAATTAAAACAACATACATGAACTACTGATGAATTATATTAATTAGACATGTTGTGCTATTATTTTACTGACAAAGCAACATTTTAACAAAGATACCCCCACTTTGCATTTTAAAATAAACCTGTGAAAGCATTGTGTGATTTTCAGTAATTAAGCAACACAATCATGTTTATGATTATTTATTTTGACATTTAATATCGATAAAAAGAGCAGCAATGACGATATATTGTATTGTCACATTGACAGTACTGATTTAAACTATTTGGTTATATAAAAATAATAGCCAAGCTAAGTCTGTCATAGTTTGTTGTAAGATTATTATTTGCATTCGAGCTGTATATACAAATATTTCTGAATAATATTTCATCCATAATTTAAATCTCTTTTTTTATATAATTTAGCAAAAATTTAAAATAAAAACATCTTTCAAGTATTCTATATATTTATTTACCATGAGTCTTTTTTGATGACCTAACCTCTAAATTTGATCTTATGCAGCCGAATTAATTATTTAGCTCTGGGGTAGAGAAGTATAACACTATACTGGAAAGCATTTAGACTATTGCGCATTATTTGCAAACGTCGCAAACCATCAGATCGTATATGAGTCGCCATTTTGATGCGTGCCGTGTCACACAGATCAACTGTTGCTTCAGTATTTCATTTTGAGACGCTTATAAATTGTATTGTTTTTAAGATTGATTCTTGCGTTCTTATAGTTATAGTGTAACATTTTATATTTACAGTATTATTTGAACTAAAGTTTTTTTAGTAACTGATACTTTATTAATGTGAATTACGTAAATTATTGAATAATACGTTGTACATAAAAAAAATATTTCATTGGACTGCTTTTTAGTATTTGTTAAGAGAGCTTAAGTGTTAAGAGAACATTTAGTGAGGTTTCTGGTGTTATTATTGTGAATCTATAGATGTGAATTAACGTTTATGTTGTAGAATGCCTTGTTGTGTGCAGGTACACAGTAAAAGCATTCGTAGATTATTACCTCTGATAGTGACATCAGTTTCCATCAGTAAGAGCCAGTTATAGGTATGCGTGCTAGCTGTTATAGGTATGAGGTACATCTGATTTATAGCATTTTCCATTAGGATGAGTGCAGTTGACGTCTCCTGTATGGAATCTAAGAGAAAATAAATAGACACTGATGCAACGAAAATATAAAGGTATTTTTGTACTGTTGAAACAAAAAAGATATGACATTCATTCTATTTCAGGTGGATTAATAGTAGCAGCTGATCCGAGAGATTAAAATAACAGTAATAATAAACAGTAGTATTAAAGTGAAGCACTATAGCCTACTATTTTACCTATTTTTTTTTTATTTTAAAATATTACCGTTTCGCCTTTGTTTTATGTTTAAAACGTTTTTTTTTTCATGGTCCTGTTGTGCATAAAAATTGCGCATCCATAAGCTCTATCTATACGGTCGCGAGCAAATGTTATAGGCACCCTAAATTTTGGACGAATATCACAGTAAGAAATGAGAAAATAAAAACTTATAGGTAATACATTATAAATATGTAGTATTTTAAGGGATCTTATTAATTTGTTGCATATTAGAGTGTTTTTAGTACAGCTATAATACTTTTTAGATGGGAGGGGGAAAGTGACATCTCGAAGACTAGAAAATGTATAACAAAAAAAAATAATACATTTACAAAAGGTATCTATAAAGACTATTATAACCATAAAGACGATTATATAAACGTTGAAATAACTGTCACAAAAAAAAATGCAAGAAGCGTGAAACCCATTAGTTTTGTCAAAGGTGCCTATAACATTTGCTCGCGACTGTATATTATCCTTGCCCATGGTTAGAATGTACACCACACAGGTATTGAGGTAAGTTTTAATCATTATTTAATATCTGTATTTAAAACATGTTTTCTTAAACTATATCGAAGGATATATTTTGTACAAATTACAGATCACGCATAAATACATACGCAACTTAATTAATCGTGAGCATCAGTATATAACAAGAACTAACAAATGTTGAGAACAGGTAATAGCTTATAAGAGCAACAGATGACCTTACGGATATGCAACCCATTTTACACTCCCTTATTCCATGTAGCTAGTCTTTTCGTATTTGTAAACATATTTGAAACTCTTTATGATGTGTGTTAGCGTTTAACGTAGCTTGTTCGAGTAAACACAGTCTTTCAAATGCTTTAATACCAAGAAAACGACATTGTATTTTATATGTCTACTATTTTCTGTTCATTAGAAGAATAAGAATGTGAGTTATTCAAGAAAATCATACTAATATCTAGTATTATTAGGTAATAATTAACATTTCATTGCTGTAATATAGTTTTCGTGATATTAAAATTGAAAACACTTCACAGAGAAGAGTGTATGTATTAAAGGTATCGCTGAAGCAAATTACTGATTGGTGAAATCAACTGAATTGACGTTATGTTTAATTAATAAATGGATGGATTTTATGAACAATCGCGAAACTGAAAGACCATCGAGGGATTACTTATATGAAGATATCAGGCCCCATTTGTCCTCAAGATTTTATAGAACATTTGACTTACATTGCTAATTCTTCTTATTGGTACATTATATAAATTATCCCATAACTGCGCACTACACTAGTTGATTAATTTGAGCCAATTGTTTTCCGGAAGTAAAAGACTGTTGTTGTGATTGATATTTTGTGTATTTAAATTATTAATGTGTGAGTGCAATAGAAATAAATTGTTATCAGTAGTCGATCTATGTATTACCTATTTTTATATATAGTTCTGTACTAAAATTGTTTCTAATTTAATCTCACAGAAACTAAAACGGATTTAAAAATTGTAATCGATGAATACATTAATGTTATTTGTACCCATATTGACTATTATTCTTATTTCATCTTTGGGAATTATAGGACTAGTTATCAATTAATAAAAAAAATATATTCATGCGTTTCGTTCCTAAATTTTCAAGTACGATTCTGTAAAAAAAATTATTTTATATATATTTTATTTTTTAACGCTATGCAAACAACATTTATTAAATTGTACAATAATATACAGAATGTTCGTTAAAAGTGTTCTAATGTTGAAGGAGCTGGTACAGAGGATCTTATTATTATCGGAAAAGTTTATTTACGCTTTTAACTTTTGATGTTTTCATGAAAAGTTAGAGTTATTTAGTTTTTTTGAATTATCAGACAAAAATTAATCAAGCAATCGGTTTTATCTAATGTCACGGACTGTCATTTTTGGCAATACTATTTTACGCAAGTCAATAATAAATAATAAAATAATAAAACAGTGCTGGCAACACATTCATAAACCAGCAGCTTTATAATGGAATATTTCTACCAAGAAAAAAAAAGTTAAAAATGCATGTAGACTTTTCTAATCATAATGACGTCCTATATCAGCTCCGTCAAAATCAGAACACCTTTAACGAACACTCAGTATATGCGAATTTAAAATTACAGTAAGTAAAAATTTTACCTTTTGGCTTCTTATGTATGTCTTTTCACGCATTGTCCTTCTTGTTAAATGGGTTTAACTACTTTGTTATTTTCATTTAACAAGGAAGAAGATGCAGGAGAAGTCAAAAAAGTAAAACTCTTCCTTTTTGTAATTTCAAAGTTATGCATGCGCAATGTATATATATTGCTGTGATAATTTTAATTTTTAATATGTAAATTAATTTCAGCTTATTTAATTTAATTATTTAGAGTCGTTTTAAAGCATGGACAATAACATTGGATTTCGTCTTCAACAACTTGCATTGTGTGTCATGTACTTGTCAAATATAAATTGTTATTCGCAACAATTATGATAAACCATACTAAATCAAAATGCAAACAATCACACAACCATGAGGAAGGACAACAGCTGTTCAACTTGCTTCACTCAGCCATCTATGCGTCTATTCCTGAACTATGCAGGTAGTGTCGATAAAAATATTGCTGTAGAAGTAGCACCTAGGGCAGGCATGAAATTCATGGTTGGAAATGGCAATTACTTAAGACGTGATTCTATGCAAATCTGTAGCACTTGTAGGTTATCTGTTAAGTCTGTGAACACGTGTATTGTAGTTGTTAGTGAGATTATTGTATTGAGATTGGTCTATAATGAATATCGAATACTATTGATATTTTGGATATGGTTAGGTCGTGTATCAAACCATCTGTTTTTTTTTTCAATAAACTTAACTAAAGCACAACTACTAAAGACCATCTTTGAAGCAAAAAAAAGTAATGATCACACATAAAACGACGTTTATCTTTTACATGCTTAGAAGTATTAGCTACATCGAAAGATTCGTTTGCCTAGTTAGGACTACCACATGTTAGGCTAAAGACCAATTTCAAGTAAATATCTAAAATCATTTCTACGAACAGCATTTTAGCATCATGTAATTTTTATATCCCCTAATGAATATCATGTTTTACTGTCAATTCTAATCCAGTCATACTAAATGTGGCATTTCTTGTCTCCTTGAATGCTGTCGTTAAAACAAGAACCCAAAAATTAGGAGTGGTAGAATATCTAAAGCATAAAATAGGAAATTTGAATTGAATTCTTTAAATAAGTTTATTTAACATGAAATTTTGTCTTTCAGAACATCATACCAAGAAAGTACATTCGCCAACTTCGACTATCACCAAACAAACTCTACAACCAAATAACACAAGCAGAGGAGAATATACTTGTAGATAATAATCTAATAGAAAATGCCGTGGCTCAGTTGAGCGATCCGGACTCTGAACTTTTAAACTTGCTAGCATCCGAGGAGGATATCTTGAGAAAGATAGCGGAAACGGAACAATTTGAACAACTAGTTGGCGAAGACTACATCATTTCTGAACCGATGACTTCTGGTTATGCTCAAAATGGTATGGAAGCATCTGGAAGACTCGCAGAGAAGACGAAAAATAACTTTAAGTGCGATTTCTGCGAAAAGATCTGCCCCACAAAGAAATTACTGAAGAACCACATGATGATCCATACCGGTTCGAGGCCTTACTCGTGTGAGGTTTGCGACAAGACTTTCAGGCACAATTTCGAAGTGAAGGTGCATATGAGAAGTCACAGGAAGCCAACGTTCCAATGCGATGTCTGCTCGAAAATGTTCATACACAAATCTCATTTGAATACGCACAGGAAGAAACATTTGGGCGATTATGCGGCCATCTGTGAGATCTGCGAACAAGGATTCGTTTCACAATCTAGTTATAATCGACATGTCCTAGTCAAACACGATGGAGTTTCTCACGTTTGTGAGATATGCGGGTCTAAATTGAGTTCGCTCTCCGCGTTGAAGGAGCACAAATTGACCCACGAACCTGATTATGGTGAAAATAGGACGCATGTTTGCGAATTTTGCGGTAAAAGTTATTTAAACGTGCGTCATCTGCGTCGTCACTTAAAGAACCACACGGATATCAACGAATTTTCTTGCAGTATCTGCGGAAAAACGTTAACCACCAAATCAAATTTACGTAAACACATTTTGAATCACAATAAAGACAAGAAATTCCAATGTAGTTACTGTTCTAAAGCCTTCAATAATAAAGACAATTTAATGGTGCACAAAAGAGTGCATACGGGTGATAAACCGTTCAAGTGTGGCGTTTGTAATAAGGCGTTTTCCCAGAAGATGTCGTTAACAGTGCATACCAGATATCATACGGGCGAGAGGCCTTACAAATGTGATTGCGGGCGTACGTTCTTTACGAAATCACATCTGGTTGGTCATAGGAAGACTCACAAGTTGCAAAGCGATGAACTGGGTTTTTTACAATGAATTTTATTCTTGCGATTAAAGGAATAGAAGACATTTAGAGGCATGCCAAAAACTCAAGAAATTCAGGGAAGCACAGACTGTAACAGTTAGTCTATTATCAATCAATTGTTTGTAATCCAGCGAAAAGAAATAAACTATTTTTTTGTCAAGCTCTCTATTTTCATCTTTAGTCAATGAAAATGTGTAATTAAAAATAACGATTAAATTTTGAATTATTTGTTTAGATTGAAAATAAAAATTCCAATATTTTAATTAAATAATTTTATTGCAGTTTGCCCTAACTCTACCTTGCCCCTCATGCAATATAAAGAAATGGGCAGGTACAACCTTTTTACGAAATGACTAATTTGCAATGACATATGCTTTTTAAAAAATTGACATGCACCTTTATAATAGTATATTAAAAGACAAGTTTCATTTTCAAAGTACGAATCAAGTCAGATCAAAGCCAGAATTCAGTTTCTTAACTGAATGAGTGCTTTAATGTCAAATGAAACGTGTCTTTTATGCTATTTTTTGCAATTAGTTTTAAAATTTCTCTTTTTGTAAAAGCAAAACGAGAAAAATTTGATAATCTAGGGAAATTTTGTAGCGGTTGTCACCAGTTGTCACCTTGGTTTGGCACAAGATTTAAATTGACAAGTTAATTTAAAATTGACACATTTTTGAAATTTGTTATATATTATATTACTAAAGTAACTATATTATAATATTTAATATGAGTTCTACAACACTCCGCCTGAAATACGGCAAATTGCTGAAAAAACCATTAATAATTTACTTCCGGAGAAATCGTACACTATGTATCAAAAGCGATGCAAAAAATTTGAAAAATGGTGCAAAGAAAAGGAAATTCTTCATATCTCTGAGAACGTCTTACTTGCTTATTTTGAAATGCTACGTAAAGATTACAAATCGTCATCATTATGGTCGATTTATTCGATGTTAAGATCGTGTTTAAATGTACATAGAAATGTGGATATATCAAAATATATGAAACTTCAAGCATTATTAAAACGGCTATCTAAAGGTATCAAACAAAAAAATCAAAAATTTTAGAAAAAGAAGATATTCATAGATTTTTGAAACAAGCCGATGATAAATATACTTAGCTATAAAGGTTAGTGTTGATTTTATTTCGTTACTTTTTTGTAAATTCTTTATATTCTAGGTTATTTTGATAATAGGATATAATGGAGCCTGTAGGCGAGAAGAATTAATTAATATATGTGTGGAAGATCTTCAATACAATTCCGATTCCATTATAGTCAACATACCTAAAACAAAAAACAATGTACCCAGAATGTTCGCAGTGACTGATGTAAACTGCATCGAACTTATAAAAAATATAATAATCTGCGGCCTAAAACAGTTACTCACAAACGTTTTTTTCTAACTTATCGTCATGGCTGCTTAATTAATAGCCCTATCGGTATTAACACCATGGGAAATGTTCCTAAACAAATTGCCAGTTTTCTTCATTTACCAGATCCTCATCTTTATACAGGACATTGTTTTAGAAGATCCAGTGCCACACATATACCAAATACTAGAGGTGATATTTTAACTATAAAACGATTAGGTGGCTGGAAAAGCACGGCTGTTGCTGAAGGTTACGTTGCCTCTTCTATGAAAAATAAAATTGATGTTGGAAATATGTTTGCACAGGAAATAATGTGAATCTACCTGGAACTTCTGGGAATGGTTCACAGTTTGAGTACTCCAACAGAAGCAATATCACTATCGCAGAGAACGATAATTTTCAACAGAATGTTTCTACTGCACACGGTATCACTATCACTTCGAAAGATAATTCAAGCGTTAATATAAATGTTTATAATAGTTGTACTATTTCAAAGATTAATTAAAAATATCAAATCTTACAATGAATTTTAATATAATAACCTCAAACTTGCTTACAAAATGTCATATTGACATCTCCATTTCTGTTGCAATGTGACCAGCTTAAAATAAATCTGCTTAAATGTTCCATTTCTATTACGCAACTAGTGCTGTAATAGACCCTATTACGGCACTAGTTGCAAAAAAGATCTTTATTCGTTGTTGTGGCAGGAAGTGCAATAGTGGAGTGCCCAAACATCTATCAGTGCATCGTCAACATTTATCTTCCCCCACATACCGCAGTCACTCCATTCTTTGAACACTAACTCAAGAATAAAATATTCCCTTTCTCACCTCAGAAACATCCTTGTCATCATGATTGAATAAATACTGACGCTATTTTTGTTTTAGGTCCGCCAAAAAACCACACATCCAAAAAGAAACAGCAAGAGAATAACCTCGATTTCAGCCCTGTCGAAATAAAATTCGAACCAATGGATTTCGAATCAAACTCTGAAGGTGGTAACACAGAAGACGAAAACCTATTATCAAGATTACAACGTCTGCGTTCTGACAAGAAGGGTGGCAAAATAAAACCTCGTAAATCCACCGAAGCCATACAATGCGAAGTTTGCGATAAGACCTTTAAGGATAGCTTAAGATTTGGATTGCATTCGAAAGAGCATAGCACAGACGCTAAGTATCATTGCTTCATGTGTAAATACGCCAGCGGCTCTCAGTATCACTTCGAGATGCACATCAAAGCCCACGAAGGTAACACCAAGTACAAGTGCGAAATCTGCAATAAAGCTTTCACTGTCAGTACTCACGCAGCCGAGCATAAATACTTCCACACCGGCGAGAAGCCGTTCCAATGCGAGATATGCGGAAAGCACTTCATGTTCTCGTGGTTTCTCACGTCGCACAGGCGCTCCCAGCATTGGGAGATCATGACCGGTACTCCTCTGGTTAAATACGATTGCACCATCTGCAATAAACATTACACCTCGTCCACTGGGTTGAAGCGTCACAAAAGTAGCAAACATTTGATAACGAACGCGAATTTGGCGTTCTTTGCGATGTCTGTGGAAAACGGCTGGCCAGCATGGAGAAATTAAAGTTTCACAATCGAATCCACACGGGGTACAAGCCTTATGCTTGCGGATTCTGCGCTAAGTCCTTTTCTAGGAAGGAGCAGGTGAAGGAGCACGAGAGGGTGCATACTGGCGAAAAACCTTACATTTGTAGATTTTGTGGGAAAGGTTTTACGCAGAGAAGTCCGTTGAGGATCCACGAGCGGACTCATACGGGCGAGAGACCCTATACTTGCAGATTGTGCGAGAAAGGTTTCATATCCAAGGGTGTTATGGATACGCATATGAAAAATTGCCAGGGGCAATGATGTTAAAGTAATGTTTTATATTGTGGGAAGGGTTCTTTAGGTTACTAAAAGTGTTTGTAATATATTGGTTTAGCATATGAATTCCAGAAGTTTTGATTTACATAATTTCAAGTACGTTAACCATTCTATACAGCGATAGAATATTTTTATTGTTTCTGCCAGGATGCTAATTAAAGCTGATAATTTTGTTGCTTCCTTAGTATCTAGATTATGATCGATGCTAACAAGGAAACCTCATAAACTGCAGATTTTGATAATACTGGCAGTTTGTAGATTTTGAGGAGGTATAAAACTCTTTTGAAATTCTACCAAAATTCTGTTTATCTAAATGAACTTTTAAACAGTGAAAATAATTGATACTATTGCTACGTTGCATCGCCCTTTCGGTTCGAATAAATATTTATGTCCAGGGTTTTACAATAAACACGGAACGATTTAAGTATATTGAGCTTATTTGATCGAATTCCAGAAATCGGTTATAATCACTCTTTTTGTTATCAAGCGATATATACAGAAGTGATTTAGATAATTATGCAGAGTGTCAACAAAATTAAGCATTTTGATACACTTCCTTATTCTAATGAAATGCTCTGTATATTATTAGGTGACAGCTTTGTGCGTCAAAAATAGGTATAAAATTACGACAGATTCTAAACGGGCATATGTGATAGATTTCGACGTATGCACGTTTGATATAGCAGTATATTATCCCCGGTAAAAGACACGAGAAAAATAGATCAATCTAAAATTATACTAGATGCTAAACGCATATGTGTAATAATAGTTTTCGCGTTATTCACACTTGAATAAAGGAATATATTATCCTCGGCAACAAGCAGAAGGAAAAATAGGCAGTATCACGTATTAAATGCAGTTAATTTCAAAGATATTGAACTAATGGAAAATACGTCTCACTCGCACATTATTTTATCCGGGGTAACGTGGCCTGAATAACTTAGCACAGACCTCTCGACAATATATGTATATACGTAATTTTCTTTCTTAAATTTAGTTCATATCGTATTACAGTATTGTTTAGGTTCACATCAATCCGACACATATAATTTATCATTCCCGCAGGCGATATTATAGACAATATCGTGTAACTATAATATTTGCTGGATTGATATGAACCATGTTATCCACCGATACTGCAATACGATATGAACTAAATCTAAAAAAAAAAAACCTTTATACATTGCACTGAGCGGTATCTATGCCAAGTTATTCAGGCCACCGTTGTCTCGGATAAAATAACAATAGCTGCAAGTGAAACGTATTGTCGCATTAAATGCAGTGAATTTCGGTGTTATTTGACTAGCGAACAATACGTCTCACTTGCACATTATATTATTCGGGATCACGTGGCCTGAATAACTTGGTACAGACATCGCTCGATAATATATATAAGAAATATATTTTTGTTAATTTAGTTCATATCGTATTGCAGTGTCTATAGCTAACATGGTTCATATCAACCTGGCAAATATTATTTATCATTCCTGCAGGAGATATTATAGACAATATCGTGTTACTATAGTATTTGCGGAATTGATATGAACCATGTTAGCCACTTACACTGCAATACGATTTGAACTAAATTAAAAAGAAAAAAAAATACTTCTTATATTTATATATTGCACCTAGCGGTGTCTATGCCAAGTTATTCAAGCCACGTTGTCTCGGATAAAATAACAATAGCTGCAAGTGAAACGTATTGCTCAATAATGAAATATCTCCAAAATTAACTGCATTTAATGCGTGATATGACCTACTTTCCTTCTGATTGTTGACGGGGATAATATACTTCTTCATTCAAGCGTGAATAATATAAAAACTGTTATTACACATTTTAGACTGATTTCCGACGTACAATGCAGGCACATAATAACATACCGAGTATCTCATTAGAATAAGAAAGTATATCACAATTAATAATTTTGTTGACACATCTAAATAAATCACTTCTGTATATATTGCTTGATAACAAAAATAGTGATTATAACTGATTTCTGAAATTCGATCTCAAATAAGTTCAATATACGTCGTTTCGTATTTTAACACCCTGTATATAAATATTTACACCAGCCGAAAGGACTCTTCAAAGGGTGCAAGTCCGCCATGGAAACCTTTTTTTCTATTTTTCACCGTATAAATGTTATTTTAGATTAACGAAATTTTGATCGAATTTCAAGGGGGTTTTGCATTCTCTAAAGTTGAAATTCCGCTGCAACAGAAAGTGTTTTTGAATAACACTCCATGGTGTCCAGTTTCATCAAAATCTGCGAATGACAGTTCGCGAGGTTTCCTTGTAAGTAGAATTTTTCTTTATAACGGGAAAATTGTTAAAAATTGACTTATGAGGGAGTGTATTTCCAATAATCATTACTGTAATCGTATTCTCTAGGATCTGTAGTTACTGATTCTAAGCAATTCTATTCTCAAACAACAACAAATATTTTTATTTTTATCCACGCCAGTAAGAGTCGAAAAGCCTAAAACTAACTGAGCTATCGTTTAGCTCTTCTCTAGTAAGGTAATGATAATTTTTCCATTTAATGACGACACTTATCTGTTTAACTCCATTTGACGTTTTACCAGTGATGCTCAATATTTTTGGGCTCAGATTCGCTCATAATTATTGTTCCTCGTCATTTCTCTGCCCATTATAAATATTTTAATTTGTGGTTTAAATTTTTCTTGTGGTAAACTTTTTACTGTTTAACGGATTTTCAGAAATTACCATCATGCAAGCATTTTTTTTTTCATTTTGCTAGCTTTGATGTTCTTCATTTGTTAACCTCGACAATCTTTCATTTGGGTATGGATATTTGATTTAACTAAAATATTGCTTGGCTTAAGTTTCAATTTTTAACTCACCAACAATTATTTACCCTGCAATCGGTTTAAGCTGATATCTGTGTAATTTATATTCTCATCATTTGTTTGAATCACATTGCATCAACTGGTAAATCACCCAAAATCTACATAATGGACTTGCATGTGATTCTGAAAGCTTGCCAGTAATAAGCCTTTAAAAGTTTGAGGTTTGAAATAGCGTATTTTGAGTAATAAATTGACAGTGAGACAGACAACATTAATTCATTACGAGAAATACTGGATTAATAATTTGTAATTTTCAATACTCCATGTATTGATCGAGTAATGGTACTGCATACATAATTTTTAAGACTGTTGTTATCAAACAAATATAATTTTGTAATATTAAAATCCTTTTCTATCTTCCTTTTCTTCTTTACAAGTCGTATAGGTGCGGTGTGAGACAGGCAAAATGTGTGGACTAGACCGTGACTAGGTCGCACATTTTGGATGCTCCAATCTGTATGTCTGTATAAAAAGATTATTGTCGCAAAACATCTGTGTATTTTACTTCTTCAGGTGAGGTTGTCTCAAATTATGTAATAATTTTCCAATTTTAGAAACTAAAAATAAAATAATAAATAAATTTTCTTGTGTTGGTATATAACAAATATGTTAGAAACAGAGAAAATGTTTGAAAAGTTGAAGTAAACTGGACGTTTTATAGTTAGCATATCTTTGATGCAATTGTTTAATTTTTAAACCACCTATAATTTAATAACAATATGATTGGTACAAGAAGTGTTAAAACACTTTGTGAAAAAGAAATAGTAGTGTTCATATTTTCTTGTTCTGTTATAGGTTTTTGTTGTTTATTTTATATACTCTTCGTTTAATATGCATATTTTTGTAGATTTGTTATTAATTTTTTTTTTTTAATGAAAAGAAAATACATTTTTAACCACTTTGATTTTATGGTATCTAACAAATAGATAGTGTAGAAATAGTTTTAAGATTATCTGTTGTAAAAAGTGGAAAATAAATAATATAATTTAATGTTGTAGTATCTAATTTCTGGGTATTGTTTGGTTGTGAAATTATTATGAATATTCCTTGTTAGAAATTCTAAATGCTTCTGCACTGTATTATACTGCATCTAACTAGTACGTGGCGTATGAGAATACTTTGTTCGTTATGTCAAAATTGAGTTTACTACAAGCAAAAATATACCATGTGTTATGCCGCATATTTATTGTTTTTTTTTAAGATAGAACTAGGCCAAAAGTCTGTCAAATTTTAATTCTTTATGCAGATTCCAAGTGCTCGCAAACTCTGTGATTTTTAATAGATTTTTATTTATCATTTCATATTGAGCTTCCAAGTAAAAATTCTTAAATAAAAGGGTTTAAAAAATATTCTCAACCAAAATATTTTTATTTTACCCAGAACTTCCCACGGTAAAAAATTAAGAGTTACTGAAACTTTAGATGGATTATTAAATTATCAATTAAATTATTTGCCCTATCAAAATGTACCCTCATGACAAAATAATTCCAAACCTTTAACGGGAAAAATAATTTCAAGACGTGTTGCAACCTGCTTTCCAAGTTTTAAAATTATTTTTGTCGAAAATAACAATCGTCTGCGTTATGCAACATTTTTTTTTTAGTAAACACCCTGTATATTCTATATAAAATAAATATTCTGAATGGTAAGAAAATGACCCACAGTGGGGAGTGTCGTCATACTTTGACAGGAGGGAGAATTGTTTATTTCGTGTGTAAAAATTGCCAGTAAAAGAAACAGATGATGACGTCAGCTTTTGTTCAGCTTTTTTAAAAAAGAAATACTCACATAATAGCGAAGTGCTGAATATTGTGTGTTATGTACTTTGTGAACACACTGTATATAGTAAATAACTTAAAATTGTTTTTTTCTGGTAGTAGAACACCGAAGTGTTCAAAACAGGAAGCACGTTCCTTAACTAACTGCCTACAAGATTTTATTAGACATTATCCACCAGCATTTTTTTTTTACACCCAATTTCATGTTCTGAAGTGCAACTTCATGACACTCATTTGAGGGGCTAATATGCCACTTTATCGCCTTAGCACAATAATGTGGTCACATGATGTCAATTCATTACCCTAGGTCTGGGACAATAAAGTATACTTTATCAGATTGAACTGTCACGATTTTGAAGGCACACAAGTTATTATTCACCTATTAATAAACATTAATCTAAATTATTTCTCAGTTTTTTCTTTATTAAAAAAATATTTCAATTTGCCTACAAATGGGTGCCTAGATTAAAGTTGAATCACTTGAACGTAAAACAATTTTCCATTCAAATATGAGTATCCTGGACACTACAAATACAAGTAAATTGACAGTGTGGAAGTAATCGAAAAAATATTGTATGCACTACGGCAGTAAATTATGCTTATTGAACTCGTTTGCTTGGCAATCTCCAAACACCTTAGATAAAGTGTCACTTCACTGATATAATATATAAATAACTATTAAAGAGGGAATATATTTGAGGTGTGTAAAAGTATTCTCTTTTATTATTCCATATTTTTTAATTATACTTACAATAATTCTAAGTAAATCTGTTAATAATACGAAGTATTTTTGTTGTATTTAGAAATCCAGAATGATAGAAAATAATCTTCATTTTCCCTCTCCTTAAATCCAAATATTTTAAGTCATAATTAAAAATTAGTAGACTAATTTTGTTTTTTTTTATTTTAGATCCCAACCCAGAAATTCTTCATCAAATAGAGAAACCCAAATGAAAATTGAGCCCTTATATTACGAAGATTACACAGACCCAGAGCAGTTTACACCCGAAGATGATACGACAGAATTACACGATAATTATATCTCGGGCGATGATGATTACATCTCTGATGATGATGTTCATATATCTGAAGAAGACGAAGATGTGGATTATTTACCTGTAAAGAGAAGCAAAGGTAAAAAACCTAGAACATCCTCGAAGAAAAAGGACAGCACTTCAACGAAACTAAAGAAAGAACCTTTAACCTACCCTTGCCCCAAGTGTGACTATTTCAGCGAGAATATTTTCGATCTTGAGTCACACCTCAAAGGTCACACGAAATCCAAACCGCCTCGCCCTGAACTAGTATATAACTGTGGCGTTTGCCCTAAACAGTATACAACACCCAGTGGATTGAAAGCCCATATGAAGTCCAAACATTTCGGCGTCCTACACACCCAAGGGCCTCTCTGCGATATATGTGGAAAACGTCTGTCTAACGCTGCTAATCTCAAGGATCACAAACGTTTGCATACTGGTGAGAAACCGTTTTCCTGTGTCTTTTGTGGTAAGGCCTTTGCGAAGAAGGACACCATGAAGCAACACGAACGCGTCCATACCAGCCAAAGGCCTCACATTTGCAGATATTGTGGGAAGGGCTTCACACAGCGCAGCCCGTTGGTTATCCATGAAAGGACCCATACCGGCGATATGCCATATAAATGTCTCATGTGTATGAAAGGTTATCCATCTAAGGGTATCAGGGATACGCATATGAAGACATGCAAAGGGGAGTAGTTTGTATGAAGTCAATTTTGAATGTATTACGAAAAGTCTTAAATGGACATGTATGCAAACCAGTTATTTGTGCTTCATTATTATTACTTTTTTGAATTAGTTTTAGTTGTCCATTGTTATTGGTTAATCACACTTTGCTTATTAAATTACTTCCCATATCAAATAAGTATGATGTATTCCGTATTTGTTATTATTAATTATTATTATTATAGTATGCTTTTATAAGAAACAAGTTTTTGCCATAAATTTTATTGGAATAAAAGTTCTAAACATGATTGATGAATTGATGATATAGCAGAAATTGCAAGGTTTTAAGAACCCATTTGCAAATACTTCTGAGAAGAAACTGAGAGTTTTCTAGGATAAAGCAAATCCTTTAATACTCCTAAATGGGTCCCTGTACAGCTCTATTTTTTTGATTTTAAGAAAAAAATGTTTTATACAAAAGTTTTACAGGATTTAATGCTGCATTGCACAAAAATATTTTTGATTATACAGAGTGTTCCAAAAGTGCTTCTTCGTGGAATTTAAAAACGGATATATTGTAATGGAATCCATACTAGATACTATTTAAATGTAAAGTTACTATTTTACTTAGTTATATTTTAAAACTGATTAGATATTATAAGAAAAGGATAAAAAATGTAGCAGCAGACAGCCAGACGATGTCCAGGTGATGTAGGAAATCTCTGCATTTGGCAAATCCTTCAAAGCATTTTCCTTCAGAATATTCCCTTCAGGAAGTAAAGATGATCAGCAGTGATATACCTACACATCGAAAATGAACATTTTAATTCTTTTACAGTGAATTTATTTCATTTAAATTTACTCTACATGCATTGGCTTTCCAATTGCATTGATATGTCAACAGAAAGACATGAGAAATTAGGTTCTGTCACGATTCTATGTGTATAAATAGTTGCCTACTTTTTGTGTACAGTAATGAATTTTAAGATTGTTAATTTTACATAGTAATAAGTGTTTAAAAATTTTAAATGTATTTTTCTCATAATCCAGAGACACCTACCTTTATTATATTTTAATTGTAAGGTGATTCCAGAATTTTGCAATAATTATTTATTTTTATTTCGTTTAAACATTCGACAGTCCATTCGGTCACATGGGCATTCTCATGTATCAAACGATGTATATTCCCCTCATTTCGGTTAAATTAACGGACATTCGGCGACAGTTGGACTCCTTGTCGAAGACAATCGCTTTCAAGTCGGTTAAAAGTTTTCAATTCGAAACTAATCAACAGCCAACCTTCGTCAGAGGCAGACAGACGTGTCTCAATTTGTTTTTCGTAAAATTTAACGGCTATTTTGATAAAATCCAATGTTATTTCAAATTACAACCTAAATATAATTGTTAATTGTTAAACAAAGTTTATCACATAAATATTATCTAAATTACCTACAATCTTTTGGGTAATTTTTCTTCAACGACGATTTTCCCGGGTAATGTTCCTGTCCTGATCGAGCCATCCTCCGTGATCTGAAGTACCTACGATGTACCAGGGCCCCTAGCAGATACCCGACCATTCCTGACCACTCCGATGTCCGTTGAATTCGTCCTTGTTGAAGGTATTCGTCGTCAAATATACCTAAAAATAAACGTATCATTTCAATCCTAATCTAAATTTAATTATTCTTATAAGAAATTTCATTTTAATACGTTTAGCAAATTTTGGGGGGTTAGGAATTTGTTTGTATCATTGCTGAACGGTTTGCAGTTACTTGGGGAAAATTTGTACAAGTTGGTAGTATTCTAGGAATAAATATTTGATATGTATTTGCGGTACGAACCAATATCCAGTAATTTTTACCATCAAGGTTGGTCATTCTGATTCACACGTCGTTTGAGCATAGCTTAACTCTCGTTTGAATGTTCAGAAAACGCGGGAATTTTGAAATTTAATTTAGACGTATTCACGTTCTCGACAATGAATTTATATTGCAAAAAGTGGAATTACTAATAAAAACGTTATTGTTATTAATTAAGCGGACTCACGTAACTTACCTGAGATAAGAACATCCTTAGATTTATGTCTGATTTTACACAGGTTCACATTTCGAACTTTGTCACTAAATAAAACCACTTTGATTCAGACTTAAAACTTATTTTTTTATACCGGGCTGTATGCTACTCTGTAGCGTTACAATATATAGGGTATTCTATTTAAAATGACGGAGTAAGTATGCGTTTTCCTTTTTTCGGAACATGCTGTATAGTCAAACATACTTTTAGGTTACGCAGCATTCAAGTCTGTAAAACTTTTGTACAAAAGTTTTTTTTCCTAAAATCGAAAATATAATTGTAATAAAAAACCCAGTCTTTTGTGGCACACCCTACACATGTAGGTTGATTTATTCTTTTAATAGGCCTGTGGCAAATAACACTGGAGTAGTGTTGGGATGAATATAGGTTTATTCGCATATGTAACTATCAGTGAATATTGCAGTGTGAAGCCAGAGAATGACTGAAACGAATGCTCAAGCAAATAGTGAAGGGGTAGTGTAGCCGATAACGAAAACGAGGGATTTAGCAGCTAAGAGACTTACTGTTGTTCTTACACTACATCAATCTATAAACCCACCAAATTTCATTTAAGTCGGTGACTCACACAATGTGTTGAGGAGATAATAGAAAGACTTAATTCGTACTTACAAGGGAACACCGGCGGGTGTCCCCCTCCGATTTCGATGAAACTTAACAGATCGAAAGAGTACCTTAAAGTAAGAGACACGTATTTTTTTTTTATCGGCGTATCTGCACGATTTTGGGGTACAGCCCCCTTCAAAGTTTGGACGATTTTTCAATTTTTGCAAATATTTCCTAAATTATAACAGATATTAAATTTTCTTCTTAACATAATTTGCAGCATATTGCATGGCCCTAAGGGTGGCGTCGTCCGTATTCGCAAAAAGTTAATAACGGGGGACGGGGTACCCCGTACCCTCCATTTTTTACTTAAACGTTCGTGGTTAATTACTATGCATTCGGGGAATTATTTTTATATATATAATAATATGATTAATCACCAGATCCCTTATCGCGTTAAATTTATAATGCAAATTACCAATTATATCTGAAGTGACTGAATAATTAAGTAAACTCACGTATGCGTAGATAAGTGCATATCAAATTAATCACAATAGACACGTACATATATTTATTTTGAGTTATTATTACTATTATTAATTTTCTAAATTTATTATACATCACCGTTTTCTATGTAAAAGCAATCTTTTTTTGATGAATAATGAATAAACTTATTATTAAAAAAATGCGGGGGTATGGGGTACCCCGCCCCCGTTATTAGCTTTTTATGAAGATATCTACCTTGAGACCATGTATTATGCTGAAAATTATGTTAAGGATAAAAACTTATTTCTGTTATAGTTCATTTGATTTATATCAATAGACAAGTTTATTAATTTTGAAGCTTTATTATTATTTTTCTATTTTTACAATTATTAATTTTCTAAACTTGTTATACTTGTTATTCTATGTAAAATCGGCCTTCTGTAGATGAATAACAAAAAGAAAAAATGTAAAAAAAAATTGGGGGCACGGGATACCCCGTCCCCCGTTATTAACTTTTTGCGAATACGGACGACGCCACCCATAGGGCCATACAATATGCTGCAAATTATGTTAAGAAGAAAATTTAATATCTGTTATAATTTAGAAAATATTTGCAAAAATTGAAAAATCGTCCAAACTTTGGAGGGGACTGTACCCCAAAATCGTGCGGATACGCCGATAAAAAAAAATACGTGTCTCTTATTTTAAGGTACTCTTTCGATCTGTTAAGTTTCATCGAAATCGGAGGGGGACACCCGCTGGTGTTGCCTTGTTAGTGATTAAATCAATTAATCATAAGTCTGTATCTACGAACAATCTTCACGTCTGGTGACGAAGTAGATTACTGTTACCTCTAGTATTTTTTTGTCTTTTTTTTTACTTAGAGTTCTCTTCAAGCGATTTACAAAAGAAGATATATTTTCTGAATTCCCAAAAATTATCGTATAGTTAATTTATTACCGTATGTGATAACGAATATAGTAATAGGAAGGCCCCATCATTCCCCAGCAAAATAAAGCAATCTGGATGCTTTGTTCAACTTATTTACCATCGGAGTATTATCTCTATAAAAAATTGTTGAAAAATAAATTTTATCTTCCTATTCTGTTTTTTTTTTTTTCTTCCCAATTCATCTTCCCAAAGGTAAGTATACTATTTCCAAATTTTCACCAATTTAGAAGTAGCGAACATAATTTAGGTCGCCCATCCATTTAACCTCCCTTTACTGACACCTCTCCATTTTAGGTACCTCCCAGATTGTTTCGCGCCGTTGTTGGCGCCGATCGTCACCATTAAAGAAATCGAGAGCTCCTCCAAAAACAGGCGCACCATACGAAAACCCACTAAGAAAGTCGATACCAGCGCCCAAGGCGACGAAGCTATGCCGGTGCACGTGAACGACATCAAAAGCGAGACCCATGAGGTTGACAACGACGAAGATCCGGAGAAATTTAAATGCCGCATGTGCAAGTGCACCCTAGAAATGACGCTGGAGGAGTTCAAGCTACATTACAAGATCTTGCACAAGGATAAGAGGTTGCCCAGAATCGCTAGGGCCAACGTGGGTATGCACGCTTGCGACATATGCGCGAAGAACTTCAAATCGGTACGGAACTTGAACGAACACATGGAGACCCACAATAACCAGTACGATTGTGAGGAGTGCAACCTGAGTTTTAAGAAAGTTTTGCATTATACGTTGCATAAAAGGGTGCACTCCATCGATGATGTATTCAGATGTATCTTCTGCGACTTCTCGACTGATAACGTAAACGATATCACCAGTCATTTAAATATCAAACACGAGAGCAATCACAGATACGTCTGTAAGATTTGCAATAAAGGCTTCGACGTTCTCACCTGGTTCAAGGAACACGATAACTTCCACACCAACACTAAACCATTCAAGTGTGAATATTGCGGGAAGAATTTTATGTATTCCCGTTACCTATCTGCTCATAAGAACAGCATGCACAAAGAAGAGATGACAGGCGTGTCTAGCATACACGAATGCGTCATCTGCAAGAAGCAGTACCAACACAGAAACAGCTTAAAGTTGCACATGAACGTTCATACAGGGAACTTCGCCATTTGCGATATCTGCGGCAAACAATTGTCCAGCAAGGAGAAACTAAAGTTCCATCTGCGCATACACACTGGCTATAAGCCGTTCAAGTGTAGTTACTGCGATAAATGTTTCACCAAGAAGCCGATTCTGGTGGAGCACGAACGCATACATACTGGGGAACGCCCATACAATTGCGACTATTGTCACAAAGCGTTCTCACAGCGTTCCAGTTTGGTGATACACATGCGCAGTCATACTGGAGAACGCCCTTACGTGTGCCACGTATGCAATAAGGGGTTTCGTTGCCAGAGCCATGTTGAATATTCACTTTAAAACTTGCAAAGGTTACTGAATGGATTAGGGCGTAGTGGAGGAACTAGCGGTTGTAGATTTAATTTATATTCTTTTGTATCGTTGCTTTGATGTTGTGGCAATTCATATTCACTGCATCGATATTCGTTAATTTATATATTATGGTATGGTGCGTGAAGAAATAATTCTTCATTGAATTCTTTTTTAAGTGGTAAGAATCCACTGTTTGATCTTCGTTTCTAGGGAAAATCTTGCATGTGGATCAGTCCCACAAATATTCATCTTGCTATCAATTGAACTATTATTGTTCATATTACCCTTTCAATTGAGTGTTGCATCGAACTGGGTCATTAAAATTTTTCGAATTTCAAATAGGAATTTGATTTTGAAACTTGCAGAGTAGACATGGAAGACCATGATCTGTTTAAAGAAAATATTTTCAGCCTTATAGCACTTTTGGTACACAGGGTGTCGATATCAACTTTCTTATTTTAAATGGAATGGTGCTCGCATCATTTGTGCCGAGTTTGTATTAATGTTTCTTATACCTAAAGCTAAACGTTTTTGAGATATTTGTAATTTTGTCAAAATTTTGAAGTTTACACTCTTTCCAATAAAATTAAATATCTCACAGCAAAAAAAAAAAATAATGACCAAGTTTGATGGGATACTTCTAAGTATATTGTAAAGATAAAGAAGAGATATACTAACAGTGAGATTATGTAGCGTCTCTAAGGTTATCTGTAGCGTATTACAGACGCTACAGATATGCACAGAATCCCACCATAGATTCTTTTCATTCTACATATATCTAAATGTCATTTCAAAATATCATGTTTCGACAAAATACTACCACCTTGAGGTTTTAAAAAACGTCAGCGCAAATGAAAGATTATTACTAAAAGAAATTTTATCTCTCATTCACGCTGACGTTTTTTTAAACCTGAAGATTGAACTATTTCGATGCCGAAACATGTTGTTTTGAAAAGATATTTAAGTAAATATAGAATGGAAATGATGTAATATCTCTTGTTTATCAATGCAATATTGTTGCTATCATCCCAAAATTTTGGCATCGTATCAAAAAACATGGTGAATAAAATTCGTCTGTCTACATAGAAACGGGCCTATTCAATTATACTAAAATCTCGACCAACACCTCCATCTCTTGTGGATGTTGAAGATATTTTTCAAATCTCTAATGATGAAATATCTGTTTTAAATTTCAGTTCTGGGAACAAAATATGTCAAATTGCTATGAACGGTTGAAGCTTTTCTCGTATTACATTAGGCTTGTTCCAACACCTTCACAAACTGTCAGGTGATACGTCATAGCTATTTAAACAGTGTAAATGCGTTGTAATAAACAATTTTGTGCCTTATAAATTACGGTTGAATAAATATTCGGCTAAGAAGATGAAGAAGAGGGTGTTTGCCAATGAAATGAATGACAATGTGCCATTTAAACTTGTAATTTGTAAGTCATAAAATCGCTTATTGGAATTCGCATAGTTCTAACATTCATCTGACAGTCAGCAAAGGTGTTGGGGCAAAACCTAGTGATGTATTCAGCTTAAAATTTAATTGATAACATCCATAATTTGACTCTATGTGAGTAGTATATATAGGGGAGGAAAAAAAGAAGAAAAAAGTCTTGAGCCTCACAAAATTCTTTAATATATCACACAACCGGTTTCGCTCTAGGCGAGCATCTTCAGGTCAGAATCTATAATCAGTTTAAAAATAGTCAAGATTTAAAAACATAAGTAGAATTGGAAAGTGCAATGTAAATAATAGTAATAAGCATAATATGTAAATAACAGACATTAAAATGGATAATAAAACACTGAATTAAAACAGAATATGAAAGAATTTTTATAAAAGGATTTTTATATTCTGAATGGGAAGTATTAACATCTTCAAAATATTTTAAATTGTCGTTTGCTTTAATTCAGTGTTTTATTGTGCATTTTAATGTCTGTTATTTACACATTTTACTTATTACTATTATTTTTTAATCTTTACTATTTTTAAACTGATTATACATTCTGACCTGAAGATGCTCGGTTAGAGCGAAACAGGTCGTGTGATATATTAAAGAATTTTGTGAGAACCAAGACCTTTTTCTTGTTTTTTTCCCTAAAATTTAATTGTTTCTTTTTTGGCAAAATGTTGGCATAGAAATTACATTCGAAATTTAAATTTGCCCCCAACTTTTTAATCCGATGCAAACTCTTCGTGATCCTGTCTAGTGTATAGCTGCTTCCCTCTTGTATTAAATCTGTCTTTCATAGATAGGTCAACGACTTTTCTTTTTAAAATAAAATCCTAATTAATAATAATAATAATTTCAATTTTCAATTTTCAATTTACAGCTAATAAAAAAGCAAATATTATTATTATTATTATTATTATTATTATTATTATTATTAACTGGGTAAAAAAAAATGTTATTGAAAACACAAATAATTTTTAGACACCAAAATAATTTCTCGAGTTTAAATACTTAATTTTCAATGCAAGATTATCCAATTCTTGGAATATTACCTAGATTCTTGATTTAGATCAATTTGATTAAATTTCCAATTACATGATTTTGTAGAAAAAAATATTCAATTGCCCTTTCGCGCAAATGTACTTTAATTTTAATGTAATAATAAATTATATTTGCACAATATGCGGGCATTTTTAATTTTGATTTATCTAGGAAATTATTAAAAATAATATTGACGAAAAATATTTCTTTATAATTATAGAATTTATTATAATTTAATTTTTGATTTGTATTCTACGTTTTCGTTTGTCAGAATATATATATATTTTTTTTATTGCAAGTAGTTTTTAGTATTAGGGCCTCAGTTGCATATATCTGTATACTCTAAAGTCTAGAGCTTAAATTACATACTTAGGGGATAAATAAAGTATTTGCATAGATTATAGTGTCATACATATGTAGAGGTTTGCCTATCCTCCTAAAATAAAATTCGTACAAAATCGTCATATTGTTGTTGGTTTACTAATCAATATATGTACCTCTTTCTACTACACTTTACTTTTACAATTTACAGATTATTATTTAAATTAGTAACTGTACAATTTTTTAAATATCAAAAGATCCCGAAATATGTTCAATGTACCCAACAACAATTATTAAAGATCTACCCTTTCTTATTTGTCTGACATTCTAATCTGTGGTATGTAGCAATTTTACATAGTATCTTAAAGTACCTAGTAAATATTAGATTTTGAGTAAACTATTAACTTATAATATATGCATATATGTCTAATGTTAAGTAATAATTACTTATGTACTAACACTATGTATTTATTATATTAAAGCAACGTTTTAAATCTGTAATCTAGCAATGAAGAGTCCAACGGTTGTAAATACTTCTAGAAATAAAAAAAAATATTTTACAAAATTGTTTTCGTTATTTCTCAAAATTGTTAATTAGAAATAGTCGATTTAGAAACTTCGATTGAGGAAAGTTGAAACATTAACAAGGTAAGGCATCCAAGTTAACTTTTCCGATTTTGATAAAGTTTGGTAGAACACCAAAAAAATATTTGACACGTCTTTTTTTTAGCGCCCCATATTTGGTTCTGGGGGGTGTGATGTCAATTTTCCTCCAAAAACAATTTTTTGCAATATTTCAGAAACAAGAAGAGATATCGAGATCAGGTAAAGATCAAATCGTTAGCAGCTGTACAGTTTAGGTCGAAAAAGTAACAGCGGCGCACCTACGAGCTGGTTAGCGGGGGTTAAAAATACCATCTTTTCTCACCCCTGCTCATGTATATTATAAATTCATTTTTTCTTTATTTAGTCTTTAAACTACGTGAAAAAAATAAAGGTTTTGCCAGATTATACGATAGCTTGCCTCTGCGTATGAGAAACATTAGTAACTTAAATGATTTTAAACGTAATTGTAAAGATTTTTTAATTGATAAGTGCTGCTACTCTTATGAGAAATTTTTATCATTTTAATGTATTTTTGTCTGTATATTTTGTGTTCTTGACTTTTGCTTATATCACCCATGTGATCGGACAGCAAATAAATATTATTACTATTTTTTTTATATTGTTATTATTATTATTATTATTATTATTATTATTATTATTATTATTATTATTATTATTATTATTTTATTATTATTATTATTAAGCGCTTTTTGATTTTTTTTAATGTTAATTTTAGGAAGTTATCATAATGTCCACATTTTACACTTACAGAAATCTATTTCCCTTCATATTTTTGGAATTAAACTTAATGTCGCATCGTATTTCGATTAAAAATCGTTATATTAAAATATACAAAAACTAACGTGATACGTATACAGAAGTTTCTGCGTTGTTGGTCATTTCGTAAATGTTAATTACTTTTTTCACGTCGTGGCAAATCAATGTGTTTATGTTTGCCAATGTATGCAACTGTAATAAACTATCTTTAACAATATGTGATAATTTTATTGTTAAAGTTTTATTTATAATCAGTTGCATGCATTGGCAATCATATATGACACAACCCCTAAGCTACAACAAACACATGTTATATATAAGATTCCATGCGATAGTTGTGATAAAGCATACAATAGTATACACACCTTTCTGACCGGATTAATAGCCACAAATATTCTAATAACATCACAGCTCTTAAAAAACACATGATTAAAGACAAACAATCATTTAATTTCAATAAAATTGAGATATTGAATAGAGAAAACCATTATAAAGCTAGAACCGTACTAGAAATGATACAAATTAAAAAAAAGAACTTAACGATTCTGTTAATGACAGGCAGGATATTGCAAACTTATCAAACATATATTTTCCCATATTATAAATTAGAATTTCCTAAATAAAATAAATTAATTAAACCAACCAATATAACTGCTTAAAAATGTCACACAAATTTAAAGAAAAATGAAACAATATTTAAAGATAAAAATTTAAATGACATAAACTATTTAGAGTAATCTATAAGAATAAAATTATTATGTTGGGAATAAAATAGTTATAAGTTGATTACAAATACGAATATAATTCATTTTCTTTTACAAATTTAAATAATTAAGATAAGATTACAAAAATATAATAGCATTTCTCAATTTGTCCTTTTTCTCGTGTTAAAATTGATTTTTCTTAATATTTAAAACACTAAAATAACTATTATTTACAGATTTATTTACAATTTTGAGAAGGCCAATGTTAACATCGGCGAAACATTAATAAAAGTTTAGTTTTCTACATTAAGAATTTGATTATTACAATTTTCGCAAAACCAGGATACATTAATGAATTATTTGTAAAGGAAAGGGAAAAGAAAATATGCAAGTATCTAGCTTAATACATAAACCTGGCATCGAAAACAGAGTGTGGCGAAAATTTACGACAGAATAGGCCTCAAGGGTAAGCGTCCGTTTGGATTCAGAGTATTTTTCAGAGGTGGGGGAGTCTTATTGGAACAGAATAGACTATACGAATTGTGAGGAGACGTTTGTGGGATCCCCAGTAATTTTAGGAACCTTAAAACCTGAAAAAGTTGGATTAAAATGATCCAACAAAAAGAGTCCGTTCAGTTTGGCATTCTAGTCAAGAAGTTTGACCATTTTCAATTTAGTTTTGTTCAATTAATTACATTAATAACCTTACAAATCCTAAACCTAACTCCAATATTATGTAAATTGTACCGTTTAAATAATTAAAACATTTTTTCCCCCGAGAAGTCTATTTTTTACTGCTTCTATGTCGTCTCATTTCCTTTTCCCCGACAAATAAAGTAATAACTTCCATTTTAACATCCTTTATTTTTAGGTTGACCTTCAAAAATTATGGCCAGCTTGCCATATACGTATGGGATGATGGGGCAACAGAAGAAGAAGACGCTGATATTTCCCTAGAGAACACTTCAGAAGAAATCCAAATTGAGGAGACTATAATCGGGATCAATGAAGCTGGTGGTGAGGATGCAGAAGGAATTAAAGAAACCAAAAAACCACATAAGGAGGAAAACATCGTCTGCTCCGAATGCGGAAAATTAGTGAGGTACAGACACTACGATAAACACATCAGATGCCACACGTATAAATGCCAACAATGTCCCGAAACTTTTGGCACTCAGAGAGCCTTCGAAGCCCACGCCCAGGTCCATAGTGATAGCTCCTTTACTTGCCACATATGTAATATCGATTTTGGCAATGCCGTCGCCTTTTCGTTGCATAATCAGAAACACTCGGGATTTGGAGTGTACAAATGTCCTTTGTGTCCGTTCCAAACCAGCACAAAGTCTTCGATGAAACCCCACATCAAGTTGATGCACATGAAGGAATATAAGCGGGTTTGCGAGATATGCGGTAAAGGCTTCTTGAACAATGCAACGTACACCGATCACATGACGCTACACACCGGCGTCAAGAAGTACCAGTGCGAATACTGCGATAAGAAATTCGTTTTGAACAGGTACTTAGACATCCACAAGAAGCTCAATCACAAGGACATAATCAACGGGGTGAACGAATATTACGCATGTCACGTGTGCAGTAGGACCTTCAAGTTTGAAAAGAGTCTGATCAGGCATTTGAGTTGCATCCACGACATCGGAACTAGTAAGAGGGTACCGTGCCCTGTCTGCAACAAGATCATCGCCAATAATTACGGTTTGAAGATACACATGAGGACGCATAGCGGCGAGAAGCCTTACGCGTGTGAGATCTGCGAGGCCAGATTTGCCCGTACTAAATACTGCAGAAGCATATGGCCAAACATTTAAATTAGGTTAGGTTTTATTGGATTAGTTTTTTTCTTTCTGTAAAAATACTTGAAAGTGGTTGATGTATATATAGAACGATATAAGAAAATAAAATCTTTGGCAACTAGTTGTTGTTAATTCATTTGGTTTAAATTTAAGATTTCTGGAAAAGCAGTGGAAAATTCTTGAAGTTAGTGGTACTGTAATTGCCAGAAAATATATTTTGATACATATGCTTTCTTGGTGTCTTTTTTTAACCAGTCGGAGTTTTGAAATGGCAATATATAAATTCAATTGCTCACTGGCTATTGAGGTGAGACATATCACTTTTCTCACCCTTTTGCACAGATGCATTAAGTCTGCTTTAATATTAGGGCGACACTTAGACTATGGCACTCGCTAGTGTATTAAATATGAAGCATCACCTTCAAAGTCTCACTTAAAACTAAACCAAACTTAACGTGTCAGTGCAAACGGGCATTAGAAAGTTCTACACCCAAATGAGTGCTGTAATAGCTCTAAAACTGTTGTACTGTTGAAGTTATCTTCTTTGGAATCTTGAATATAGTACTACTGTTAACAAATTAATGCATTTCTGCTAATTACTGTAATCATTTTAAGGGGAATTTTTCCCAAGAAAAATCTCTCCTCACGCTGAATTCGAACCTACACCTTACCGGACGAACGCTCTACCGTTTGAGCTAGCGAGGAAGTGTACGTAGGTTCGTACAAATCGATTTATATCGATACTGATCCTAAGGGCCGGCAGTACAGCGAATTATGCAAGGATTGCAAGCTTCTTACAGTATTAAATCATTAACAAACTAATGTGTTTCTGTTAAATACTGTAATGATTTTAGGAGGAACAAAATTTTCTCACGAGAGCGTGTAGATTCGATTCCTGCGTGATGAGAAATTTTTTCTTGGGAAAAATTTTTCTTCAGATGATTACAGTAATTAGTAGAAATACATTAATTTGCTAGTAATTTCATACTGTAAGAAGTTTGCAATCCTAGCATACTGCTAACATTTTCGTCGTTAGTTGGTACTAAATTTTGCACATCATTCGAAGAATCCCCACTCCATGAATACTATTAACAAAAGATATTTTTGCTTTAGTGTTTTGTAATTAGACATCTTGAAAACCAGTCTTCAAGATGCTGTGAAGTCTACAGATGGTATCGGAGCAGATAATTATGTGTTAGATATCAATAGGCTTTTAAAAGTATTTTAGGCGTGTAGTCCACACCTACCGATTGTTTATTTTACCGACACAAAATCCTTATTGAAATTGTTGGAGTGATTGTGTAATTATTCGTAATGATTGCACGATGGCTTCCATATTTTTTGTCTCCCTGCCAGATAGGCTGCCACCCTCACCTACAGTATAAACGTTGCTGTGTTTAACGTAAATATTCAAGAAAAAATGGAAGTATCGACTACTGATTAGGGTTCACAATGTACTTTAATAAGTGAGCAGTCAATTACAACAAGAAATCTGTTCCATTTTAATTGTCTGAGCTTTTGCGATTTATATTTTTTTGCTTGATCGGAGACATTCTAAAATTAATAAGATTACAAGTAAGTATCTAAGATAAAATCTATAGCAGATTGCGACAAAAAATTAGGAAACATACATCAAAAAACAGTCAATCTACTTAAATAAAGTGGAAGTATAAGTTGTAAATTTAGACAATGTTATTAAACTATTTAAAGTATTTATAATATGAACGGTTAGGAACTCGTGCCAAGCAACAACAACGTTATCACTAAGTCGGTAAATTACACAATTATATGACAGATGAAAAGTACAATGTGCAACAAATCAATTGCTCCATGTACACTAAAGTGCAACACTTACGACCAGCAACGAAAATATTTTGTTTTAGCGTTTGTCATGGCTTTGTTTATTATTATGAATTGATCGAATTACTATATTTTCTTATATACTACAGTTCTAAGAAAAGTTTCTTAGGCTAATGTGTCTCATGGTGAAGAATTTTAGTGCCTCAAAATTGAAGTTGTATTTATTCAACAACACTGGGGTGCATCGTGTAATTTACATTACTAGAAGTCGCATGTTCGAATCTCGCTCTAGTGAATTACGGTAACCGGTTCCATCCGAAGTCGTAATGTTGATTAGGGGAGACATTTGGGTCTGTGGAGGTACCTGATAAGTATTAAATAACTTTGTCTTCATCTGTCCCTCAAAAAATATAAATTACGCGAAATAATTCAATGTACTTTTGTGAAATGTTATACCCACCAATGGCCTGCTTTAAATGACGGGCATTTGTGAAGGTCCATATCGTATATTATACTTCCAGTGGTCAGCACACCACCAGTCTATCAAGATTAACATATTCAGGTAAATCACTTGTAAAAATATATAATAATAATAAACAACAATGGTCCGAGCACCGATCCCTAAGGCACTCCATGCTAGATCGAATACTCACTGGATGTCACATTATTTACCTTAACAATCATCTTTCTCTCCGTTAAGTACAATTGAAACCAACGACGTCAGATCAAAGAACAGTCCGGTGGTATACATCCCATTGTCAATAGCCTTGTAGATTGCGTCAACGAAGCTCCATGTGACAGCAGCAGCTGAAAAACCATCTCGTAAACCATGTTAGGTCGCACTCAACGCAGCACGGCTACCTACAGAGGAAGTCTTGAATGTTTTTAGTTACGTCATTAACAGGTCGGTAAAGTAAAGACAAGCGTAGTTTCAAAAAATTGGAAGCATTCATATAGACAAGCGAGATAGAAGTAGCTACTTAAGCTATACGTCCATATTTTATTAAGTACCAACAAACTAGTTGAAGTGAGATAGAATACGGTCGAGTAATGCGTAAATGAGACCTTTCATAATGTTCACTTCAGGGCATGCAACCACCCATTTTACCGCTCCGTTGACATTTGACATCTGCTTTTTACTGTTTATTGACCCTTCTTTAGGTTTGAATTTTTACTTACTTCTATTATTTCTTTTACCAAACGTTCTTTTCAGAGCTATAGTGAAGTAAATCGTTTAGTTTGTGGTAAGTTTACAGGTGTTAAAGAAACATACAAAGACTTTAAACATTTTTTTAGGTTACAGTTCAAGATGCCTGGTAAACGACTTAGTTCTTGTTGCCAAGAGTTGGTCAGTCGTTTACTAGTGTATTTCGAGGAGGAAAAGCGAAATGGAAGTCCTCTAATATCCGTTGATGCGATCCATGAGGTAAATTATAATTGGTTATTATTAAATTAAAACTTACATACAAATTGTAGAGAGTTGCGAATGCTTTGGGCATTTCTATGGGTATCATCTACAACACAAAGCGCAAGAAGGAAGCTATATCTGCTGTTCCTTCATCGAGTGCTTCAACAGCCCTGTACAAGCCACGATTGATGCCCAAAACATGTGATGTGTCAGAGAGAAATAAAATGGATGTTCGTAAAGTAATTTATGGTTAAGGTTTATGTTATTGGTGAATTACTTCGATCACATGGGCATAAAGTTTCAAGACTTCCTCTGCATCACTGCGATTTCAATGCTATCGAATTTATATGGGCACATGCGAAAGGCTATTATAATAACCATATTGGTCGGGATGGTTATGGCGATAAACAAGTATTGGGAATGTGGCAAGAAAGTTTGGACAGCTGTACACCAGACTCCTGGCAAAATTGCATAAATCACACAGGGAAAATTAAAGAGTGGTACGAATGTGAAGCAAACATGACTTTGTTCTGACAGTTAATTGCGGATCAGAAGATGAGAGCGAAGACACAAATTAAATATATTTTTAATTTCACTATTCTTTTCTTTCAATATTGACATATTTTAATTTAATTTACTGCAATATTATGTTTTGTATATACCATTGTATAGAAATTATGTTTGCTACATAAAATAAAAACATCATCTTTCGTTTAATTAATCATTGGTAACGTATATTAAACTAAATACTTTTATGTTGCTTGAATATTTTCTACATTTTAATTTGCAAATAGGTTTTTGATATGAGAACTACATTATTGTGGTAATACATTATTTCATTGAAAACACATTTAATAATAAGCTTAGCCTGATCACGAAAGCATTGTCAATAGAAAAGTTCACTATTTAGAATCCTATTAGTTGCATTACTCATGATTATTGTTAAAACGCAACGTTGACTAAAAACTGAACCAATCCTTTCAGTTATAAAAGAAAATCTATTAAAACTGCGTATAACCTCATTAAATTTGACAATTGTCATTTCGTACAGTTCATTGTAAACAATGTTGGTGTGCCTGAATTTGTTTCAGGCGCTGCATACGTCATAAGCAAATATGACGTAACTACAAACATTCATGATCTGGCCTGTACATACATAATACATATGGAATATGAACATATGCATATCCTGCATCTGAATCAAAATATTTAATAATCATTCTAACATTTGTCAAAAAGAAAATCAGGAGTGGGTGGTTGTTTCCACAAAAAAAAAAACAAGTAAGTACTTTTCATATGTTGAGAAATCTAGAGTTGTTCTTACGTTAGATTAGCCTATAACCGATCAAGTTTCATTTGTTGGAGGAAACAATGGTATTTCATTATTTCTGTTGGTTTTTGCATCTTATTTCCCTTCAGAACCAATTAAGCCCTGCTATGCATTTCAATTATTGCTTTTTATTTGTTAAAATAACTAATTATCTTTTAGGTTCAAGCAAGAACATACGGATATACCGCCCAAAAGCACGTCAAAGAAGTTCACATTAACCGAAAATCACGCCATGGCAGATATTTCGCATAGTGATGAGAAAAAATGGACGTGCAAGAAATGTAACACGTGCTTTTCAACAAGGCGTGATCTACGGAACCACACCACCAAAACCCATACGAAAAGGATCCTTATAAACCAGTATAATATTTCCTACAATCCACACGATGGTATCTACTCCTGTCATAATTGTGCTGCAAAGTCTAAATCGCAAACAGAGATGGAGAATCATGTCCAAACTCATGAGCCCTATATCTGCATCGTTTGCAACGGGAGGTTCTATTCCCTCTACAAATTTTCAGTGCATAATGAGACTCATGATCCGGGCTGCTTCCAATGTCCCATCGGTGATTTCCAAACGGCTAAGAAAGCAGCTCTGCTGTCGCATATAAATACTACCCATTTGAATAGGCATCCTTACAGTTGCGACATCTGCGGTAAGGGTTTTGTAGATCCGTTGAACTTCAGGGAACATCAGAACGGGCATGCCGGTGCAAAGGCTGTTTCTTGCGTGGTCTGCCAGAAAGAGTTCTCTTTTAGCCGATATTTATGGCTACACCAAAAGAGAAGCCACACCGTCACCATTGACGGAGTTCTCTTATCCAACCAATGCGCGCTTTGCAAGCGAATCTTTTCCAAACCCTCGAATTTGGAAAAGCATATGCAACAACACGAGGTCGCCCACCTTTGTGATATATGCGGAAAAGACTTCGGGAGTAAAGATAAGTTACGCCTCCACAGCAAGACGCACAGCGGGATCAAACCGTATAAATGCAATTATTGCGCGAAATCTTTCACCAAGGGCGCCTATTTGAAAATGCACGAACGCATACACAGCGGCGAGAAGCCTTTCACCTGTGAGTATTGCGAGAAGGCCTTTAATCAAAGGGACATCTTTGAAGACACACATCAGAGGTCATACTGGCGAACGGCCCTACGTCTGTCATATCTGCAAGACTGGTTTCATATCAAAAAATTCGCTTAATTTACACTTTAAAGTTTGTAATGGATAATTGTGTTTTTGTAATTCATTGTAATTAGAGATAAAATACATTCGCGATGAAAGAAATCATGTCGATAAGAAAGAAAGTAAGTATTGATCAGGAGGATAAACAATAAAAAGACAGGTTCATTTTCTCACGAAATTCTTTAATCAAAGCTACTGGTTTCGTCCTTGTACGGACATCCTCAGGCATTCATTAAAGAATTTTGTGAAAAAGTGAATCAGTCTTTCTATTGTTTGTTGTCACACAGAGTCAAAAATAAATTATATAAGCATTGATTTTTAAATTTAATATTGTCCTCAGCTTGGGAATATTAATTTTTTTGTATCGTAATCAAATAAAATTAAAAAATAATGTAGAGGGTGAGTCACAGAAACTGTCCATTAAACGTTTTTGGCTTTGCAATGGTATCTCGATTTTGAAACTTTGGGGTTAATCATAGTTAGCTATGATATATTTAGAAAAAAACAACTTCATCTATGTCGCACTATGAAAATCATGGCCAACTTTCATGATTATAAACAGAAATCTATATTTTTTAGTGCATTTTTAGGTTCTGCTATATCTATCTAATCGATTTTCTAAAACCTACTTACCTATCGGTTACCGTTTTCAAAGTTACCTTGATTTTTGTGAGAAAAAAAAAAACTTAAAAAATATGATGCATTAAATGCGTTTAACAGCTATGCAGTAAAACACAGAAGGTTTCTATGTTGGCTGTGGAGGGTGTGTGTAGTCCTCTACTATTTACTCAAGCAATAAAAAGTCAACAACATTATACAGGGTGTTTCATAATCTAGGGTTGATTTGGGGTAACTTCTTACTACTAAAAGGTAATTAATAGTAAGGCGTGGAAAACAATATTAATTTTAAGAGAACATAAAAAAAAATATAGTGTGAAAGAATAAAATTTATTAAAATCAAGATAATCAAAAACAAAATCCTGTTTGTATTATACAGGGTATTCCACGTAAGTGGTTCATTAAAAGTTTATGATGTTCTATTATTTACTTATATTTGAGATTTTGGCACCAGTATCTGTTCGATTGGATCTATAAATGTAAAATACCGTAACCAAAATATCACTTCCGGTTGACCGGAAATGGATGTCAACTTTGTTATTTTAAATAGAATGATCTAATTTTTTATTCATTTTTGGATTCTACAACTATAGATACGTCAGTTTTCATTAGCTATTCCTATAGCTACATGTTGCCGTTTTTTGAGTTATTTAAGCTTTTCTTTTTTTTAGTCATAATCATTGCATCATTGAGAAATTACTATCTCGGTTAATACTGCAAGTAGAGACTCCAAATTTGCTATGTTATGAATGTAGATATAACTCTAAGAAACGGTAAGCACACTTTACATTCTAACATACAGCGTGTTCAAAACTGAGGAACAAAGTGACATATTTTCAAATGCAGAAAACTGATTTTTTTTAAATAGAACACCCTGTATTTTAATTCGGAATTAGGAAGTAAATATCATCCCCTATCGCTTTATATGAGCATTCCCTATACCTATCTTCAATAGATTTTGAGATATGAACGAGTTTTTGTTAAACAGACTAAGTAGCCCTATCTTTGCGTGTTTGTAGCTGGCTCTGAATGGGATTAATGTCAAATTCATTGACTAACCAAAAGTGTTTATGTATATCATTGTAATTACATTTTCGTACAACGCAATATTAATGGAAATGGCTATTCGAACAGACATTCTTGTATGGTTATTCAAAAATAATACATGAATTTGACGTGAATCCATTTCAGAACCAGCTGCAAACATTTAAAGATAGGGCTACTTAGGCTGTTTAACAAAAAGTCGCTCATATCTCAAATTCTATTAAAGATAGGTATAGGGAATGCTCATATAAAGTGATAGGGGATGTTATTTTCTTCCTAATTCCAAATTAAAATACAAGGTGTTCTATCTAAAAAAATTGAGTTTTCTGCATTTGAAAATATCTCACTTTATTCCTCAGTTTTGAACACCCTGTATGTTAGAATGTAAAGTGTGCTTACCGTTTCTTAGAGTTATATCTACATTCATAACATAGCAAATTTGGAGTCTCTACTTGCAGTATTAACCGAGATATTAATTTCTGAATAAGGCAATGATTATGACTAAAAGAAAGAAAAACTTAAATAACTCAAAAACGGCAACATGTAGCTATAGGAATAGCTAATGAAAACTGACGTATCTATAGTTGTAGAATCCAAAAATGAATAAAAAATTATATTATTCTATTTAAAATAACAAAGTTGACATCCATTTCCGGTCAACCGGAAGTGATATTTTGGTAAAGGTATTTTGCATTTATAGTTCCAATCGGACAGATACTGGTGCCAAAATCTCAAATATAAGTAAATAATAGAACATCATAAACTTTTAATGAACCAGTTACGTGGAATACCCTGTATAGGTGTAATAAATTTATATATGTTGTATATGATCTTCATTCGTTTGCAAAAACTTTAGAATCCTGACAAAAAAATAAGAACTAAATTCTAGATGGGGTACCAAAATACACTGCTGGAAATAATTGACGAGCACACCCTGTATAATCTGAACGCGTGAAGATACATCCATAAAATTTGCGGAGCATCAAGGTTTCCTATAGACGAGTCCATGCTAGGTAGTTTCGACTTGTTCTATCGTCGCATTTTTTACGGAGAGGCTCCGATAGGTGGAACATATCGTCGCCATGGAGATCGAAGAGGGTGGGAAAAACCGATCGTTCTTAGTATGGTGTGAAAATCCAGTATGTAGTCGTATTCGCTGTATAATGGCGGATCGATCGCACTACTTAAGCGAGTTCGAGCGAGGAATAGTTGTGGGGATGCACATGGCGGGTGTATTCTTCCGTGAGATCGCGCAGCGTCTCGAGCAGTCAACGCTGTAGAGTCGCGTACGTCTTCCTCAAAGCAACTTGGAGCGGTTTGGCCAGCAGGAAGGGAAGGCGTACTCACTACGCGAACTATACGAGGGCGTTTGCTAGTTTCTAGCGTTAAAAAAGGAAATAAAGTTTTTCTCACCGGTTGAAGGCTAAAAATAACTGAAATCGGTAATGAGGCTAATGTAATAAAAGAATAAAATAAACTGTCGAAAAAAAGAGGATTAGGAAATATATTGTCTAATTTTTTTTTAATATTGTTTTTAAATGTACAACAATTGCACATACAACTACCTCCTAGTTATTTTTGTACTGAAATTATATCCTGGAAACTAAAAATCCGCTAATTTTCGAAGGGACGTGTCACCCATACTGAAGCCGCTGCTCAAAAAAAAAAAGATAGCTTCATAATTTTGTGAATTACCACGTTCTAAATGACTCATTATGAGTGTTACACAAAATTTGCTTTTATTCTTTTCATTGCTAACTCATACTAAACAAAATTAAATATTTTAGGTTCCAGAGAAAATCTACGAAGCTAAAATCTGTAAATAAAAAAACGAAATCGTTGGAAAATCAAAAGAAGGATGAACCTTTTGTGGAAGAACGCAAATGGCATTGCAAGAAATGTACTGAAAGTTTCCCAAAACTTCATCACTTGAAGCAACATCGCAAAGAATTCCATAGAACTAAGATAGTCGTAGATAAATATCATTTTTGGTATAACCCCCAGAACGGAACATATTCCTGCAATAACTGCTGCCAGAAATCCACGGTCGAGTCAGAAATGGCACAACACGTCCAAACTCACGACCCTTATATCTGCTTGATTTGCAGCGCCGAATTCTATTCTTTATACAAATTCGCTGTTCATAATGAAACTCACGATCCAGGCTCCTTCCTATGCCCTAAGTGTCAATATCAAACAATATTTAAACCAGCATTGTCGGCGCATATAAATACTGTCCATCTGAACAGGCATCCATACAATTGCAACTTCTGTGGTAAAGGGTTTTTGGATGTTTTAATCTTCAGGGAACATCAGAATGGACATGTAGGTGCGCAGGCTTTCTCCTGCATAGTCTGCCAGAAGGAATTTGCATTTAGTCGGTATTTATTGTTACACCAGAAGAGAAGCCACACGGTCACCATAGACGGGATTCTGTTACCCAATCAGTGCGAGCTCTGCAAGAAGATCCTCTCCTCGCCATTAAAGTTAGAGAAACATGTTTCACTACAACACCAAAAGCATCACCTGTGCGATATATGCGGGAAAGATTTCTCCACCAAAGATCTGCTTCGATTGCATTACAAGATGCACACCGGTAACAAACAATATAAATGCAATTACTGCGCGAAAGCTTTCGTCAAACAGCAGTACCTGGTGACGCACGAACGCATTCATAGCGGTGAGAGACCTTTCGCCTGTGAGCATTGCGGAAAGGCTTTCAATCAGAAGACATCTTTGAGGAGACACGTGCGTGGTCATACTGGGGAGAGACCTTACGTTTGTCACATCTGCAAGAAGGGTTTCATTACGAAAGATTCTCTTAATTTACACTTCAAAGTTTGTAATGGGTGATTTTATTTCCCTTTTCCAATAATCAAAGGACGGAACGGCGACAGGTTCTATTACCCGGAAATACATTAACGTATTTTAACATAGTCGTACGGAAATAACTGATCTTGATCGATTAAGCACCTCCAGATGTGACAAGTTAGTCTGCATAGGCGTTTACATACGACACAGTGACCCATATGAATCATTGCTAATATAGCCTGTCGTCGCTCCGCCCCTTGGATTTAACATAAATTTTCTAGTTTTTAGATACGTTTTTACCATATTTTAATAATAAGGAAGTGTTATAATGATCTTAATTTTGAATGGTTAAAAAATCATATTGTTGCATTATTTTTCTTTCTTCTCTCTAATATATGCAGGACATACTTATTTGTACGAGAAGTTACAAAAGTTAATAAACCAACTTGAAAAACTGTTAATAGTTTCTTTCTTTTTTTTTTTTTTATATGGCTAAATACCCAACGTTTTTAAATATTTTTTTTTAAGTTTTCTTAAATTGGTGATAAAATTATTTTGATCTAGTTCTGTTTTTTGTATTCATAGCTTGTTTGTTAACAACATTTATTTAGTTAACCTATAGTGTGGTTATCGAGGGCTGTATGATTTTTTTCATACTTATTCTACTTTTTTGCCTGATGATGTATGCATACAGGAATGGCTGCTCGACTTAATAAAGAGAATTTGTGAAATGATAGACCTCATTTTATTATTTTTTCGTAAATTATTTATTTGTGCATTATTAGTTATTATTATGTAATATATTAATCTAAATGTCATTAATTCTTTTTGTTCTTCTTATTTCTCTATTTTCCTTTATTTACTAAAAGTAAATTTCTTAAAGGATGAGCTCATGGACATGGTATAAATGCTTGACAATTGCAACTTGTAGTTCTGCTTTAGTATCAAGAATGTATACAGCGAAATATCTTAACTAGAGTGGCCAACTTTCGCCTGCACGCCAGGTCAGTACTAAGTTTCATATATATGTGACATTGAGGTTTAACACACATATACAAAATAGTGTCGAGAAAGAAATTATTTATTTATTTAACTATAAATATTATATTTAAGTCTTTTACCTTATTTAAGTTGCAGAAATGGTATAAGATTGCTGAAAGGTTTGTAGCATTAAATGTTTCAAGATTTTTCTTACTAAACCGTGTTTATCGTGTTAATAAAACATGTTTACATTTTGGAAAAGACTGAAAAGGTTTTGGTAAACTTTTATTTATTGCAAATAAATTCCTTAAATGGATAAAAGCGTATCTAGATTAGGTTTATAAACCTGCAAACCTTTCTTCATTTCCCCCAATGCGTATTCTTTATGGTTTCAGAGATATCCTTACAAATCATGAAAACACAAACGACTCACCCTATATTATATTTAAAAAGTGGAATGGCTTAGAGCTTTCGTTGAAAACTTTAACCTAATATTGCATTTATACCTGCTTTCTGTTTTTTTATTGCTGGAGTTATATCGAGGAAAGGGAAAGTCGGGTAATATTTAGGGGGATATCTCACCCCTTGAAGGATCAAAGCGAGTCTCCTCTATACTCTATAAGTTAAATATAATTTTTTGAATTCCTTGATCTGGGTTCATCTTTGGAAGTGTTACAAAAAAAAAACATTTTCGTCATTATCATTGTTAAGTTGTTTATACTAAACGAAATTAAATATTTCAGGTCCGAGAGGATATCCACAAAGTTCAATCAAGTAAATAAGAAAGCCAAAAATACAAACACCAAATCCCAAAATCGAGGGAAAAATAACTCTCTTTCTGGTGAACACAAACAGCCTTGCACAAAATGTACCGAATCTTTCCCATCAATTCGTGAGCTGAATGAACATTGCGAAGAATTCCATAAGACTAAGATAACCATCGATAAATACAGCTCTTGGTATAATCCCCACAGCGATATATTCTCTTGCAATAACTGCAGCCAAAAGTCTATGGTGGAATCTGAAATGGCACAACATGTCCAAACTCACGAACCTTACATCTGCTTGGTTTGCAGCGCCGAATTCTATTCTTTATACGAGTTTTCCATTCATAATGAAACTCACGATCCAGGTTCTTTTCTTTGCTTCGGATGTGATTTTCAAACGATACATAAGCCAGCATTGTCGGTACATATCAGCATGGTACATCTGAAGAGACACCCATACAATTGCAGCTTCTGCGACAAGGGATTTTTGAACGCTTTAATCTTTAAGGAACACCAGAATGGGCACATGGATAAACAGACTTTTTCTTGCGTAGTCTGTCAGAAAGAGTTTGCATTTAGTGAACATTTATTGAAGCACCAGAGGATAAATCACAGGATCACCATAGACTCCTCGCAGTCCAACTTAGAAAGTCATATTTCCCAACATTTGTGCGATATATGTGGGAAAAGTTTCTCCACCAAAGATCTACTTCGCTTGCATAACAAAATGCATGTTGGTGATAAAGAATTTAAATGCAGTCACTGCACCAAAGCGTTCGCCAAAAGAAAGGCAAAAAACTTTGGTTTTTTCCTGGATGCATGAACGTATTCACACTGGAGAGAGACCCTTTGCCTGTGAATATTGTGAGAAGGCCTTCAATCAGAGCACGGCTTTGAAGAGGCACATCCGTATTCACACTGGAGAGCGGCCCTACGTTTGCCACATCTGCAAGAAGGGCTTCATTACGAAAGATTCGCTTAATTTACACTTAAAAGTCTGTAATGGTTGATTGTACTTTCGCACCTTTTTCATTAAGATATAATATAGAGTGTGTCCAAAAGAGAAACCGATTTTTCTAACTTGAGACACATTCAGCATGACCAAGAGCTCCAAAAAAAAATTTTAGTATGTGACCACTAGCAAGGCGTCAAATTTAAAAAGAAAAAATATCCACAAAAAGCCGGAGAACATGATGGCAAAAAATATTTATTCAAAAAAAAAAATCATATGGGATTTAATTTTAAGGTTATATTGGACTTTTTGAAACAAAAATTTGCATAATTAACTGAGCTAAATCAAAAGACAGGCATTCACTAGAATACTTGTTGTTGCAGTGGATTATATCCAGCAATTGTTCGATGGATTATGAACTTTGCAAAAACATTTGGTGCCACATTATATACTGTGTCCACGGATTGAGTTGCCAATAGATATGATGGACGAAAACTTTTCTGAGTTGGAATTTAATATTTGGAAAGTAAGTCCTGCGGCTTGGTCTGAAAACTTTTTTATCGTTTGCTTTGGATTTTTTTAAATCCGGTGGGCCTTAGTAGCTGAATCAAAACTGTTTTAATTTCAGATAAAGTACCTTTTTCCTTGGCAGTGTGCGTAAATGTTACTAAGAGATATTGTTCAGAATGAAAAGTTTTAGCGATATGCAAATTTTCAAAGTCATCGGCTCACTTTGCTAAAATCTATTGCTTATCAATTTCGTCTCATATAAACTACTACTTGCGTTCACAGTATATCAATATGTTACTAAGAATGCTTAGAGCGAAAAGTTATAAGATTATGCTAATTTTTAGATTGACCTTGATAATAATGATTGGATTAATAATAAGTGGCAAAGCTAATATCATGATTATCAAATTAGGCCAATCAGTATGAAAATTTGCATAACTCTATAAAGTTTTGCTTTAAGAATTTTTTTTCTTAGTAACAAATTGGCGTGCTGTGAACGCAAACAATACTTTACCTGAAACGAAATTGACAAATAATGGATTTTATCAAAGTAGGCCAATGCTTCTGCAAATTTGCATAGTGATATAACTTTTCATTATGAATAACGTTTCTTAGTAACATTTTGTCATACTGCCAACGGAAAAGATACTTTACCTGAAATGAATCATTTCTCCACCAAAGATCTGCTTCAATTACATTACAAAATGAACATCCAGTAACAAACAATTAAATGCAATTACTGCATGAAGGCTTTCGTCAAACAGCAGTACCTAATGATGCACGAATGCATCCATAAAGGCGAAAAACCTTTCGCCTGTGAGCATTGCGGAAAGGGTTTCAATCAGACCACATGTTTGAGAAGACACAAAGCGGAAAGGCCTTATGTTTGTCACATCTGCAAGAAGAGTTTGATTGCGAGAGATTTGCTTAATTTATACTTCAAAGTTTGTAATGGGTGATTTTATTTAACTATGTCTCGCTTTTGCAATAATCAGAGAACGGATCAGCGGCAGATTCTATTATCTGGAAATACATTA
>RXPK01003856.1:0-33704 GCA_004143645.1 Protaetia brevitarsis
AATGAAAACAGCTAATATAAATTCAAATTTTAAAATAGTATTTATACATCAACAACCATCAAAACATCGAGTAATGAAGTTATAATAGAGTTATTTCAAGTATTACTATTCTTTAAATACAAAAAAAATAAATAAATAGCTCTGCATACAATTACCACTGCCTATTAACTAATTCGGGGTAAAATTAGAATTTATTCTGAGAGACAATAAAATTTTCATTTCAGATGGTAACGTTTATAAAGGGCAATTAATAGGTTCTTTAATATTTAAGCTCTTATAATCCGATATTAAATAAGCCTGCAAATTAAACGCCAAACGTATTGGATTATAAAGAGCCTCTATATATAGTTTAAAAGAGATGGATTATCTGGTATAAATAAAAGATTGGATATTGCAATTTCAATGGTTATTCTTGTTCTAACCATAAAATTCCACTAACGTTTTGACAGTGAGATAAGGAGACACGTAGGTATAAATTCCAGCAGAAGCAATTTTATTATCGTAGATTAGCATTAAATATTTATAATAATTAGTACTGTCGTTTTAAATACTGTGTCTGATTAATATTGTTCTTTTTTTGTTTTTTAATAATTATAGATTAATGTAAGGTTTAAATTTTTAAAAAAAGCATATTCCACTTCTGCTCAAATATATTAATTTTTGAAATCTTATAGAAATGCAGTAAAGTAAGGTTTACTCAAAACCAAATCGCCAAAAACTGCAGAAAATATGTAAGGAGAAAACGATCTCAAGGGCATGTCTAAACTAGGGTTACCACTAGTGCTGTGTAACCGGACAGATTTCATAACCGGTTAACCGGTATGACCGGTTATAACCGCCGTGAGCCGGTTAAACGCCGTGACCGGTTAACCGTCATGACCGATTAACTGTCGTGACCGATTAACCGTCTTGACCGATTATCCGCTTTGGTCAAATAATCGCCGTAATCGATTAAAAGGCAGTTTCATTTATTGTATATCCATGCTTATATAAGTATTTTACTAATTTTTATAGTGTTTTTGTGTTTATACGTTCGCTACAATTTTCAAAAATAATATTGTTATATAAATTGAGACGTCAGCTTAATGTTTAAAGTTTACTATAACATATTGCTTAATCCTTGAACGTATTTTAAAAGCTTAAATTTATGCACTACAGTAATTTTTGTATTTTCAGCCACTATCACCTAATTTTGAACTTTATAAAATGTACATTAAATTGCACTTCTCGTACCACGTTTGATGGTAGGCCTTATAGGTAGCCGCTGCATTTATCGTATAAAAAAAGGTCAACTTTTCTAGTGTTAATCGTTTTTTGTTAGGCAGTATTTTTGATTTTCTTACCGATTTTGTAATCCGCATTTGGCTTTTTTTTTTTAATCGATTTCCTTCCATATTTATAGCTACCTTGTTAGCGCTAAGTGAAGATGTTGAAAGCACAACTCATCTGATTGAAACAAAAATCCATCACAGTTATTAATTTACTCGACCTCGTAAGTAAATAAACATGTATTCTGTTTAACTATCCGAGTACCTACCCGAATGTGAGTAGGTAAAATACTTACTCGTAAATAATCATTCAGGTAGGGTACAATAATGATCTGCGCTACTACTTGTTAATTAACAGTTAGTGGCATGATCTTCCTATAGCGTAATTTACATCCCTATGCCATCATATTTATTTTCATTGTCTAAAAAGTCTATTCAAATTCATTTATACCTAAATTATTTAGTTTGTACTTCCATGTCTTGTCAGTTAAGCAGTTATGACAAATAACTGAAAATAATAAGGTTGTTTCTTCATTTAAGTAAAAAATTAAGCAGGTATTTTTGAAACAGTTTAACGACTTTATTTATTACTATTATGTTTTCTTTTTTGGTGTATACAACGCGAATTTAAAATCCATCCAATCTTTCTTCTTAAACGATCTGTATATGAATAGACAAGCCATATATTTCGACACGTCAAATATAAGGCAATAAATGTTATCCACGCGTAAATAAAAAAAAGGCAAAGCAAAAAAGTAGTGCATAAGTTTTTCTAACTGTTCCTGACGATGTCAGTTACTAATCATGCGATATTACGGTAACTACGGTACTATCTACAGCACCTGTGCGCAATTATATGAACGGGTGATACACATCGTCATATAAATACTCGTCAAAAACGTATATAATTGAATTAAATAAAAAATGCAAAATGATTTTAAAACGAAAAAGGATAAAAAAATATTAGCTATCTCAACAGAAAAGATTTTAAATAAAACAAAAACTATACTCCCAGAGTTTACCCCTCGGGAAATAAAACTTTAATCTAACCACGAAAAGTAAATTGTGAGTAAATGAAGTCAGACCTTTCTTAAATAACACGAAAAATTGAAAAGGTTAATATAAAATTAAAAGACCAGAATTCTTTTAAACCAGTGGCGCCATTAAACAATAAATTTATTTCAACAAAATGGACTAAAATTGATCTGTGCAGCAAAAAACCTCTAAACTGAAGGTTCTGAGGCCTAAAACAAAAACTGCACTAGACTCGCTATTTAAAAATAATGGACATGCTATTTCCTATGCAAAGCAAAAAAGAAACATTTTCATTACTGCAGGAAGATTATTAATATACAAACTTTGAATTTCTATCCACCGTGGTTTCGCAATTAAAAATAAGCTCAATCGTGAAATGCTTCTAACTCAACCCAACGTAGGTAGTAGAAAAAAATAAAATAACTACAGCAAAATAGATTACAGAAAATTAACCTTACAAAAATATAAATGTGCCATAAACATAATATAAATCTTCCTAAACAAAAAAGGTAATAATTGGTCTTATATCTAACCAAGCTGTATCAGTTCAAGTACATTAACAATTATTAACAACAATAATTCCTTCATTGACTATATTAAAGAAAAATGTTAAATTTTACAATACCAAAATGAATTACACACTGGCAAAATTATTTAAGAAACACGTCCTTACTAACAATCAATAGTCGAACAAGGAAGTCCTTAAACAAAACCCTAATTTCTTTACTACAAAATCCCTCTCTCAAATTCGTAAACGCAGACGTAGAACATTACAATGAGAATATTTTATACGAACTACCGCATAACACAGCACACGCGAACAATCAGACATTTGAATGACTAGATTATTAAAAAAAACCTTAACACTACTTTACACATCAATACAAATCTTAACTAAACTTATACAAACAAAACAAATTGTAAAATTCTCGGTAATTGAAATCCAGCTGTTAGGACAAAGAAATCAAACAACATAATATGCAACTTAAATACTCCTCAGCCATACAAAGGGTTGTTGGGTCCACGAAGTACAAAGCCACAGCAGTATGTATGTTACGTCCAATTTATAATTCACGATTCCGTACTTAGTCAGGCAAGTCTCTAGATGTCTAGAATTATTAATTCCCAAGTTTCAATTGAATTCATTTTTGTACAAAATTGTGATTGTGGATCTACTATCGGCATTAATGTTATTAATTGGCTAGTTATCAGACATCGTCAGTTATATTTGGTTGACCGTCAAAGTCGGCATGTGACCAGTTAACCGCCGTAAACCGGTTAATCATCGCGTCGGTTAAACCGTGTGACCGATCACCTGCCGTGACCGTTAACGCGGTTTATGAACATATCGGTTAACGCGTTCACAAAAATATAATATTTAAGGAATTGCTAATATAACATCTCTACTGTTTACATGTCATCTGTAATATCCTAAAAAGGAAAAGCTTTTAAAGACCAAGCCTGTAGAAGTTTCGTAACTAACTTTAATTACAAATATTTTGTTATTTAACAGTTTTACAAAGCATTTATAAACACGGCAAAAATAATTAAATCTCCCACTTTGCATTACGTAACCATTACTTTCCATCAAGCCACCCAATTTAACTTATAATAATTAAGGTCAATTGAGTGAAGGTCTATACTAAACGGCGCCTATTTTTCCAACTACTTCCTAGTATTCCAAATACTTTCAAATACCTAGCCAAATGTAGTACCTACCGGAAATATAACGAAACGAATATTATGAATAAATGAAGTAAACACATTACTACATGAATAAATTAATAATTTCTGCATGGTTCCTTAGACAACTTAAGTGTTACCAAAACAATCATAAATACTTTAATCTTAAACCTATATACTTCATGAACGTCATACTCAAAATATTATTAGAACAAATATTTTCTCAACGCTTACTTTTAAAAGGAAATAAATGCGTATAGCCCTAAAAGCAAATAAAGCATAAAAGTAAATTTCTTACCTACACACCATGCATATGATAATGTATTAGGTTTGGAAATGAATTGCTATCTACAGCAAGCTCGTAATTTAAAAAATTTGTGTACAATTCCACGAGCGAATAAATTGATTATTAAATTTCCTCTTGGTTATTGTGGTGAAATATAAAAAGCGATCCTTTTGTTTAAGGATTTGTAGTTGACAAACATGCTCCACAATGATCAATTGGGCGAAAGTATTATGAATGGGTAAATTCCCAGTGGACAGGCATATGACACTGTTTGGAAATCAATATCTGGAGAATTTAACCATTACACCATGGTATGTTGTACCTCTCATCTGGATACCTGTATCATTTTACCTCATTTACTTAGGAAGTATTAAACAGTTGGAAACATCTTACAGTAAGTAGAGTTACCGTTGTGAATGTTGTGCATTTTTATATATTGACTTTGAATTAGCGTCGATAGAAGGCCAGGCATAATATAAAACAATTTGGTTGTTTTTGAAAATTTTATGGATACCAAAAGATAAATGTACCAAAGTTACGTAGCAATTACATCGAGAAGAGAATCTTATTTTATCGTCTGACGGGTAATTCTTTTACGCCTATCAATGACAGCTTTAGAGCTTTTGCACATACTTAAAATTAAATTATATATCTTTTTGAAATACTTCCATTTCCACTAAGAGCACACTCATTTTCAAATATAAAGCCAAATAGCTCTTGCCTTTTCATTTATGTGGTTAAACCTAATCATCCCTTCTAAATTTCAGATATCCTAACCATAGTTACATCAGTGGCCTTAGGAATACTACTATGGACCTTGTTAGAGTATTCACTCCATAGGTGGGTCTTTCACATAGTTCCATCCGGCAAATCAAAAGCACTTATTTATATCCACTTCACAATTCATGGCCTGCATCACAAGGTAAGCGTAATTAGTTAAAACTTGCTTATTGATTTCTAGCCGTTTTATTGTAGGTGCCTTTCGATTCCAGGAGACTGGTTTTTCCACCATTTCCAGCCGCCCTGATCGTTCTCCTAGGATATTATATCTATTTCCTGACGTTCCCTGATAATATTTTTGAATTAGTCGGAGGTGGATCAGTTTTAGGCTACGTATTATACGACATGATTCATTTTTATATCCATCATGGTAATCCCAAAGAGGGAAGCTATTTATACGTGATGAAGAGATATCATAATCAACATCATTTCTCAGAACATGAATCTGGTACTATTTCGATAACAAATTAAAGAGTATATTGAATTTTTATTATCCTGTTTTTTTTCAGGATTTGGTATAAGCAGCCAGCTTTGGGATTTCGTGTTTGGCACGCTGATTCGATTACGGAAACTAGCTATGGGAATTCGATGGTAGCGTTTTTAGTTCCCAGCGAGATAAATAGAGTCCGTATTTTTAGATGATTTTACAATTCAAAATGAACGAAAAACGTACCGAATTTATTTTGTTCTCTTACGTTGAAAAATTATCTATCGGAGTATGCTTGAAATAGTGTTCTAAGAATTTAGCGTTTTTCTATTGAAACACATTACACTACCATTTAGATTAACGCATTTACTATAGATATATGTGTGTGAAGATTGCGTTTTTCTCTAAAAACAGTTATTTTTTAGAAGTATTATCGTTGCCTGTGAAAGTATAGACAAAAATAATAATAATTTACAAATAACCGCATTCGTTTTCAACAGATATTTAAAAGGTCTTTCAAGTTAGAAAACAATTTTGTCATACCTGCATCATACCCAATATCAAACTTATAAGTACATACATATGTGTATAAATGTTAATAACATTTCGCAGTAAAAATGCCTGATCTGACGAGAAGAGACCATGTGAAGTTAACCAGTTTTGATCCTGGTTTGGTCAGGTGATAGTGGAGGGCCTTTGAAATACTTCTGTATATTATTAGCTATAAATGACCAGCCACTTAGTGGAAGAGCAAAAGTGTTTTTATTTAATCAAATTAGATGCAGAACATTATTTAATGAATATATGTGAAATGTAGAGAGATAAAGATTAAGCCTACTATTCGAGATATTTCCGTTAATTGCTCTTTATAATAGTCAAATTACGCTGAAATTACTCTCCTAAGTTAAACAATAAAAGATTATGCACCTATTCAATCCAATACATTTTCCAAATACATTTTAAAACATTAAATTCTTCTTCAACAATTATATTTATCCAGTAAGATTATGGTTAATTTATTTGGCAAAGGTAACCAATAAGTAATCATATGAATTGCAAAAATTAATAAAAGCTCTAATCAGCTATTCTAATCAATCATTTTTATTATGTGTTCAACATGTTCCGACCCAGAGCATCATCAGGCGTAACGGTCAGGTTTGAGTAAAACAAATAAATAATGTGGATGGTTAAAGTTTAAAGTAAGTCAGTATGTATTAAAATAATATTGTTGAATAAATTCCAATTTTTTATATTTTAAATTTAAGAAAAATTTGTCATCACAAGCTGATGATTTCACTTTACAAATTTCTTTCAAATTCAAAACTAAAAATTAAATTCAAATCCATTAATATTTTCCAATATTATATTACTGCTACTCACTTTAAATTTAAATCGTTGTTACCGACCTGTACGGATATGTAACAATCTTGCCCAGCCTTAGGACGCAATGAATTATACTAATATTTTCTTAAAAGTGGGGTGTTGTGATTGGGCCAGTTATCCGTGTCATCAATGAGAATCTTCTTTACGAGGAGGTAGGATTAAAATACATTCGCTGTTACATCATCAACCTATGTCCAAATATGCCTGGTATACATCTGATTTAGCGGAGAACGCATTAGATTGTTTAAAAGAAAACTGTAACTCCAGCTTAAAATTGTCAATTCCATGTTCACATTGTAGAAAATGTCTTTGTTTATTTGATAAACATGCTTGAAATATGCTGAAATCATTCTTATGTAATATTGAAGATGAACCAGTAAAATAAATTAACTGTAATCCAACAATTGTCAATATAATTGACAGAAGTGTATTTAACCGTTATGCGCTAATTACAGATAAGGATTATTACAGAAAGTTTGGGTGAATTGAAAGCTCGTTTGCACTTCCGTTATAACTACTAATAATGATATCCTTTAATAATCATAATTTAAAAATAACGACACAAAAAAAAAGAAAGATGACGACGCAGCGAGATGCGAACTCACAACCTTTAGATTACAAACCGCTCACATTCGCCGTTAAATTCGGTTAAATTATTGTGGTGCTTGTAACAATGCTATATTCTGGTATATTATATACCATCTACACCATACGCTAAACTATTTAGGGCCCTAAAAAATATATGGCTCGCATATTCTACAGTACTACTCCAAGGAATCCTTACTACCACCTGCCAAAACCAAGACCGCAACTGAGGTTAACATCTCTCTGCCTCTCATTTTTTAACTATCTATAATACCTCCAATATTTAGAAATATTACATCAAATTACAACCCTATATACGGAATCAGAAAATAAAAATGTGTAAAAAAATTACCACTGTTTATAATTACGCCATATTTGTTTACGACGTATGGACGTATACCTCAAACTTGATTTACATTACATTTTTTTCGTTTAGAAAAAAAATCTAAATCAGTTTACATACCTACATACTAATTTCAGCAACAATTTGCGACTGTAATTTAAACATGAGCTACGCTAATTACTGTAAGGTAGGGTGTATTACCAACACAAAAAGGAAGTTATTTTACTTTTGAGATTAACGAGCGCGTAATTTGCAAATATATCAAAATATATGTTAAAAAAAGATCATGAAAAGGGACGGAAACTAAAAAGAAATAGGTGGAAGAATAGATGAATAAGAATTTGAGATGAAATCTCATTATTAACATGAAGATATTTGCTAAATTGTCGATCTGAAACTACAATATGTATCTATAAAGGATAACAATAATTGTAGGACGACTTTAAGCCACTATACTTGCGTTAATTAACTAACGCTAATTAATAATAGGTCACATTAAAAACGTGTGTAACACTAGGTTGATATTAGCATACATACATATGTTTCACCTTATTGTTAATGTGACCTAAAAAGAAATAGTTTTTCCAATTTGGCGGCGTGTGAGTTCATGATATACAAAACAATAAAACGGCTAAGTAGATCCTTACAAGTTCCGTTTATGAAAATTTAATTAGTAATAGCTACTAGTTTCGGGAATAAACTTCCACCTTCCGGCTAGAGATTGACTTTTCCTTTAGTCTTATTTCCCGATACTAGTAGCTATTACTAATTAAATTTTAATAAACGGAAATTGTGAAGAAGGACCTATTTAATCGTTTTATTTTTTTTTTTGTATAAAAAGAAATAAGTTTTTAGTCTGAGGAAGTCAAGACGTCATAATTGGACAGTTTAAATTTAACTGCAACTCTGAAAATGGTGCTACTGTGAAAGTGTAGAATGGAAATTTAATGGAAAAATGGGATCGCCGTAGTAATTTGAAAACTACTCTCTAATACGAGAACTTGAACGAATTTAGAATAGTGGTGTATTTCTAGACAAAAAAAGAATAATGTAAATCAAGCTTTAAGTAACTAAGACTATGTTATATACTTTTATTTCAGTTGGGTATACGCATGCTCTGAATTTTAGATACTACGATTACCTTCACTTTGCATTACTGAAAACTGTACTAACACCCCACTTAACTTACTCCACTTACTACGAATATCAAAGCCGACCGGCTAAAAGCGAGTTCATTTTGAATATATAGTTTGTAGCTTAATTCAGAAAAGGAACAAACGCCGACAAAGTTGTAAATCCAAGTCATATAGCCCAACGTCCTAAAACTTTACACCCAAGAAAGTCGAATTAGCCTTGTGTATACGTTTCGCTGCATGATGCTTTGGCCAAAACGAACAATCCTGTTAACAGAAATAAATTATTCTGTTCGAAATATATGCGAACAATAAGTTTTGAACTTTTGTAATAAATTGCTGCATATATAGTCGTACTCGCATAGACTTACAATTAATGTAATCCTTGGAACCTGTATATGTCTGAAGACTGTAAGATCAATGAAAGGGAAATGTCTGTCGGAGCCATATTTATTGGGCTCTTTCGTCTGTGCATCTGATAGAAACAACTCAATATACATTATAACCTACCACTATTCATTATAACCTAACAAATATGATGGATTTTTCGACACATTTTTACTAGAGTGGGAGACATATGGTGCAGTCTCCAGGTAAATATATACATGCTCCAAGGTGTAAACTAAATATTGACAACTTGACGATTAATGAAGTTTGTTTTGCTGGTTCAAAAGGTATAATAATAATAATAATAGGTGTATTCTTTCATGCTTAACAAATTGATCAAAGTGAACGATTCGTTCACTTAATTTGGTGTTCTTTCGATCATGTTCAATCTCCCCACTCTGACAAATAAAGTGATTACATCTAGAAATCTCCTTAACCCTTCAAGCACAAAAACATTTTGCGGTTAGGTAGTTCAATTCAACAACATTATCTAACTTTAAACGATTTAACTTTAAGCATACTCTTTTCTCTGTAAACTGAAAGTGAAAAACTGTTCGCATTCGGTTATATCGCTTACAGTTGATTCAATTTATTCACATCGAAAGAATACACCTAATTTGTGATACACATATAAATTATGGGTATTAGTATCAATTTAAATGAAGAAAGAGATGTTTATTAATAACTATGGTATTTGAATTTCAAAAAATATAACATTGAAAGATTGTGATAGACTACGTTTTTTCAAGAACTGATACCTACTTACGTAAAACTACTTACTGTCACACACACAAACAAATTTATGGTTTAAGTATAACCATTATAATAAAAAATGTGCGTAACTAAAATATCATATTATAAAATCCATTAGAGTAGCATACAACTAAATTAAGTTTTAAAACCAAAGTTATTAAACCAAGGATAAAAATCAAAATTGATTTTCTTTGTCTTCGTCACGTATCAGCACAATCGTTTGAAATTTTCTCATTGTATTTTACTCGTCTCTTAAGCCTGTATCTATCTCTTATACTTTCCGTCATGTCAATAATGTACCTATCAAAAAGTAAGCACCTATTATGTTCATTATGCTTTGCTGTTATAATACTTAATAGTTTTAAGATTGAAGGATATCTAAATATAACAGTATAAGTACAATAGACTTTGAACCAAAACTTAATAATGGCTTAGACTTTACAATATTTATAAATAAGAATACATATATGCCCAATAATGATTCCAAAGAACTTTCTTATAATCTTTCATAATATATTTCTCATCAAAGGAATCCTTTTGTATGACATGGGTCCTAAATTTATTTATTTTTTAATATATTCCTTTAGCTGATGATGATTCAAAATGAAAAATAAATTTGAACCAGCGAACATTAAATAGTTAAGAGAGTTGTTACCAAATGTTGATAAACTATAAATATATTAACTTAATTATTTATTTTCCGCTCTGTTAAATATAAATTATTTGATGAATTTTACTTAAAAAAAAAAAAACTAAACAAAATTGCTAGAATCCGAATTTAAAGAGGAAAGGCAAAAAACCTTGACCACGATTATAAAATACCTCATTATATAATGCATACAAGATATTAAAATCGATTTCAATTAAGTAAATGCAATATTTTTTTATGTGTCTTTAGCTTACATATCTACTTAAAACCAATGATTTAAGGCAGCTATTTATTATACAAGAAAATATCATTATATCAATAGTAGAAAACTTAAATTAACTAAACTCACCTTCTCTATAGCTATACTATTTTTCGTGCACCAAGTATATTTTCCCCTTTATTCGCAATAAGGTTGTTTAAACGATTTATACGCGTTAAAGCATTATACCTTAAAAATATAAATCCATTAAGCATTTACCTGCCACATTAAGGCACGCTTACACCTAATAGCGCATAACATGGTACTTCATATCTACAACATTCCAGTTTTCATATGTATGATTGAGTGATGATCCTCTAAATCCTTCAATTCGATTTAAATTTATTACTGGTAACACTTCTATGTTGACACTAAAATGCATACCTACCCAAATAGCAACAAATATTTATAAAATGTGGGTTTATTTTTTTTTTTCAAATGTAAAAATAAATAATACACATTTCATAAATATTTTATGCTATTTCGGAGTTATCGAATTGTATGTATCCTAAATACTTCTTTTCATTCCTCTCCTTGACTACATTCAACAAACAAAACTGTACTAGGTACAAACATATTATACAAATTTTATACCTGGTTATTTAACTTTATTTCTTTTGCTACTGTAGCAACTATAGTATTATTTTTTGTCGCATCTAGTACATACATTCGGAATAGGTAACAAACAAAATAGGTACAAACATATTCAAGTATTATTGCTGGTTATTTAACATTATTTATTTTGCTACTGTAGCAATTTTAGTATTATTTTTTGTCGCATCTAGTACATACATTCGGAATAGGTAACAAACAAAATAGGTACAAACATATTCAAGTATTATTGCTGGTTGTTAGCTTTATTTATTCTGTTAATGTTAGTATTATTTTTCTATTTATTTTAATATATGTATAGTTACAAATGTATGGTGCTGTTATATTTACAAACTAAATACATAATATTAAATTTTCCAAAGGTTACCGTCTCAAATATGAGAACAAGTATGTACACATATATTATCGTACTAGAAAGTATATATAACTAGATGTAAAATAGTATGTAGGTAAAATACAATTATGTTAGTGAGGCTAAAAAATTTAGCAATTTATGTGTTGGGAAGATTTGAAACTCTGTATTCGGATTACGTTACGCAGTTTGTTTGTTGGACATCAGTTTATTGGCCGCTATTATTCATGTTAAATGCTAAATGTTTTGATTTGTAAAATCATCTCACGATTATCCCAACGTACAAATCATTACTCATGCAAAACTATTTGAAATATTTTAAAGCCTGACCGGAACGTGTTCGAAACCTGTTCGTAATCATCTAAGTCAATCTAGGTTACGTAAATATACAAAATCTAATCTGTGACAAACAGTAGAAATAGTAGTGGTATTTTTACTATTGAAATGTTTAGTTAGATCATGTACATTGATATATTTTATATTTGTTTGAAATAAATTGTTATTTTTGAATAAATATATGCTTACTAATATGTCACGCCAAAAAGGTACAGCATTTTCATTTATTATATTTCCTTTCAACTAATTACAAGCAAATATACTAGTATACATATGGTCAAAGATGTGTAGTTCCGTTGGCGTAATCTAGAACGGCGCCACTGTAGTTTCTCCGCGGTGGGAGTTAAAAAGCAGCGGTGCAAAATAGGCAAAAATAGGCGATGGACCAAGCGAACTATTTGATATGGAAGCACTTGAGCATTGCTGCTGTGAGTAATTAAGAAATCTATTCTTATAGGCAAAATTCAGATTCCCCACCGTCCAGGAATAGACGCGATTTCTCTTTTCTTGCTTCGGAAGAAGCAAAAATTCTGATATTGCAGGGTGTGCGGTTGCATCAAACACTGTTGAAAATGATTCAGAAAATTCAAAATCGTATGAGTACGGGTATATGTGACCTGCTATTTACTAAATTTGAACCATTCAGTAGTATGTCTCCATCTGCAGGTTTGTGTTGGAGGGCAGATGAATAGTAAATATCGCTTTCTTTCTTAAACAACTCATTGGAGATGGAACGCATAAACCATTTGACTGCTCAATTGTCGATATGACTGACTGTAACCTCAGAACAGCGAAGAGGATTATATTCCACATTCGTGCTGAAATGCAAAAACGTGATCTTCTGAAAACAAAATTGTATGTAAGATTTGTACATTTCTAATTTCGTGGCGTTTCAATAAATGAATTGGCATAATTTTCTATTGAGGATATACACAACTGCAGCATATTATTTAATAAAACAAATGCAGCAACGGAGAAATTACAAGTTACATTCTTATATTTTAAATGAAATTTATATTTTATATAATTTAATTTAAAAAAAAGAATTATCATTAACAAAAGACTTAGAAACAATACAATACTGAAAGGTAGGAATAACATAATTCTTTCACAAAGTAATAAAATTGCGAAAAAGAGCGAAAATAAAGGTGGGAAGTAAAGGTAGATGCAAACAAGACGTGACATACACAATATGTTGACGTTGATTTACTTGTGGCTTGTTGTTTTGGCCACTTGTTTATTCTTTCAATTGTATTTGACATCACTAAAAGTTATTGAGTGATTCATTAATACCAAATGTTGTAATCGAGTTTTGGCGTAACATGTCTTTAGAATTATACATATGATAAAAATATCTCTGATGATGATGAGTACAATAACATGGAATAAGATCAAAACTAGATATTCACTTACTTGAAGGAAGCAATATATTTCATCCTTGTTTTAATGCTTTTTCTTCTTGCATTCAGCGTTAACCTCCTATTAGGTTTCCATCACACTATAACATGTATGTGGAAAACATATATGTTTTATATTATAATGGAAAAGCATTTAATTTAGCAAAATACTAACCTTACTTAATACAGATGAAACCCGTCTAACAAAAAAAAAAATACCTCTCTAAAAATACGCTCAATGCTCAATATGCTAATACGTCGCACAGTGGTCCAGAAACGCTCTTTTGCGGAAATAAATCTATAACTTTTGATAGAATTGGAATTTTTTAATATTTTTTTCAGGATAATGAGATTAAATATAGGCGATTTGAATTGCATAAAAGAAAAAGAGATTAAGCATAAAATCACGACGTAATTATTGGCGGAAATACATAAATTATTCAAATAATTTTTTTTCAACTATTTTAGTTAAATATACATATGTATAATAATATTAACAATCATAATAGCAATGATAATAATACAAAACGGGAAAATATTCAGAAAATGAGAAAATATTCAGAAGAATTATTATAACTGTTTGCCATGCTTAAAAATGTTTTAACATTGTTATAAACAAACAGAAATGGTTAGATACTTTTTAATAATACACAACTGAACTAATTACTAATAACAGAGAAATTTCCCGTCAAGTTCTAACGGCAATGAAATTAGTGAAAATAATTGAATCCATATGTACAAAGCTTTAGCCGCTATATAGCATAATAATTAAAACACAGATTCTACAGTAAAAAACAAAAAAAAAACAATATAAGAAACCAGAATTCCACATACAACACTTACTAAGATTGTACCTAATTAATATAGAGACTAATACGAGAATATGATTTGTAATTAACTTTTGAGTTTGAAGTTATTATTTAGCGGTGTCTACTCTTTGCAAAAATATTATTATAACTATATAAGTTTTAAATGGTTCACGATGATTGTATGTGAGATAAGTGATACTGAATAAGAGAATATGGTTTAAGTCAGAAAGTATGTAGTCCAAAATAAGAGGAACTGCTATTGCGTCCCAAGAGTACTACATTCGCTCATGATTCTTAAACAAATAGCTGTTAAGATCATTATAAAAGAAAACAACGCATATGTGCATACCTGTATGTGTATATACATATATGTGTATGTTATTCGTATGTGTACGTAAGTATATGTGTATATAGCATATTTAGAATGTATTAATTTAAATTTTTTAGGTACCTTAGAACACATAAATGTTATTGTAATTAAGCAAAGATTTTTAAAAATTAAAACAAATCAGATAGGATTCACATACCTATATCAGTGCAGTAACTAAATTAATGATTTTCTATATAAAAAAAAAAAAACAAGAAAAAGGGCAAAAACACTTTAAGCAGTGTAAAAACACCGAAAAGCATGCATATTCAAACATTTTAAAAATAATGGCGCAATACCAGACCAAATGGATATTCATAAGTATATTCATAGAGAGTAATTTGAGAAGAAAATCTTTAGCGTCATCGTGAAATTCAAAATTTTTTTTAGGAGGCAAACGTCTGACATTTGAAATAAGCGGATCGGATGTTAGCAGCAGCATATGCATAATGTCCTCATTTGTTGCTTTACGAGAAAATTTTCGCGAATGGTGGGCTCTATACTTTTTATAATTTTTATTTTGGGCTTCTTGTGCTTCCTCTGACAATAATCCTACAGGTAAAGCAACTCTGTCTATTATATCTTTGCCATGAATTAAAACTTTATGCACGGTTACAGGCATATAGTACCAATTATACCCAGCTAGATATAATTTTACAGTGTTACGCGCGTACTTTTCAAATTTATCGGAATCAATTACTGCGCTACTTGTTATTACTTGTAAAATTACGCTAAATCTTTCAATTAGTTCTACTTTAATCCCCATTTTCTTCTTAAACTCGTTTTGGATCTTTTTCTTTGTATTATCTGTCATTGTTTTTTGTTCTAGTGTTACAGCAGACCATGTTTGTATCGATATTCTATGTTATATATGTAATATGCATTCTATAAACTTCATACGCGCGTGTAGTGTTGAAAGACCTAATTTAAAACATTCTTCTGATACAGGTTTTTGATAAATACGGGTCAGGTTATTAATTTCTTTGGGTAGCTTTGCATATATAGCATCTTGATGCTGATGATGTATTTGTTATGGCTTGCGCAACTTTTCAAGCATTGTAAAATGTTGCATTGTAACTCATGAGTCACTCTAATGGGGCGTTCTAGAAGTATTATTTCTGTTACGTGAAGTTGCCGAATTTGATCGTTCACTGCTTTAACTTCCGCATTAGTTTTCTCAATAGTTTATTTCGCATATTCAAATTTTATCGGTCGGCAATATCGTGTAGATGCTGGTCGGGGATTTTTCCGTAATGCATGTGTTATCTCCAAACTAAATCTACATTTCCGTTTAAGGATTACAGTATATCTTAAAAAAAATACCATATACACATTCTTAGAATAAATATGGCTTTTATTTCCAATACATAAATACCTTCGTGGGCAGATAAGTGAAATAAAAAAAATGCTTCTAAAAACTAAAACTTTCAAAATTAAAAATCAATAGACCAGATACCTATATACAAGTACACACATATACACACATTCAAATTGACATAAACACACATAAATATAAATGTAGCCATAGATATATAGAGATACATTGTCGGCTGCATAATACAATGGCGAATGCTAACTTTATTAGACATGCTCGTAATTAAATGTGCTTTCTCGGAGAGAAAGAGGAGGGTCATGTACACCAGCGACACTTTCTAATTGTACGACCTACAGCATAAAATAGAGCCTATATGTTTAGCATGGATAGTAGCCGGTCTATGCATTAACCGGCCGCTTCGAAATGTGTAAACACAGATGTGCGGTCTCTGTGTTTTAAATGAAAAGAAGAAGGCAGTAAGTAAACATAGAAAAACATTGAAATTATAAAATAGAGGCAAATAAATACATCAAAGGCGCATACTTATGCTTGCCGACTTGCATCGTTTAGCACAATTCGAAGTTTTTCAGTTGCTTAGCCTTAAATATAATTGTATACGACAGATATTTGTTTTCTTTACACATCCCTACAACTTTACTAAATATGTTTGTGTTTTTTAATCTAATTGATTCATAATGATTGTTTTCATATCTATTTTTAAAACGTCGCGGCTTCGTTTTTCAATATTAACATAAGAAAATATATTATACGGTATATATATTAAAATATGTATATACGGTAACCGACATAAATATTGCAACATGTGGATTTTTATTATTATTAAAAATATTAATATTTTTTTTTTTGGATAGGTTGTGCATGTTTGGGTACCCCAAAATTTATTTTGACATACGTCAGGTGACCACTAGTATGGCGGTAAATTTAAAAAATATGTTATGAATTTCCAAAAAGTGAGATTAAATGACATGATGTCCAAAAAAGTTATTTGAAAAGGTTGCTTGGAATTCAATTCTGAAGCTGTGTGCAAATTTGTGTGGATATTTGAAAAAAAAATGAAAATCACAATTCTTCCAAATATTGTTTAATTGAATTACATATTTCCATTTTTCTCGTTTTTAGCAGCTCAACAGCAGTAATATTTCTAAATCTGGTTGATACTCAACATTTATCAATTTTATCAATATGTAATTCAATTAATCAAGATTTGGAAATTGTGATTTTCCAATTTTTTAAAGTATCTTTACAAAACTGTAAAAAGTTTTTCCAGGCTGTTGAACAGTGGTCTTGTGGAATTACTTTCGTACGTTTCGTTCACATTTGCAGTGAACATCTTTAGCGGCGAGGTCGAAGTTTCCTTCGTGATGGCTTGTCGTTTAGTGACGTTTAGTTATCTTTACAAAAATTTGCATACCGCCTCAGAATTGAATTCTAAATAACTTTTTCAAATAACTTTTTTCGATATCATGTCATCTAACCTCACTTTTTGGAGGCTCACAGCATATTTTTCATATTTACCGTCATACTAATCGTCACGTGACGTGTGTCAAAATAGACTTAGGAGTTTCTAGACATGCACCACCTATCTCCCAAAAAAAGTTTTAATATGTTTTAATAATAAAAAAAAATCCTATATGTTGCAATATTTATGCAGGTCATTGTATATAAAGTAATCGTTAATTATTAATTTAAACCTGCATTTTATATTTATACCTATCACTGCTGTTCGATTTACGACTAATTCAAATTTTGTATTTCTTTTGAAAAAATATTGTGAGACTTTTGAGGTAAAATCTTTGGAACTAGGGAATTTATAATCGAAATATTATTTTATCTTGTTATTATAATATTAATAAAAACACACTATTACTATAACTAATAAAAAATATTTCTGACGAGCGTAGAACTTCGTTCTAATATCTGATGTAAAAATCGTGGTTTTGAATGCAGCCTCGCTATATCTCTTTCATTATTTAATATCAAAGGAGGAAGCCGGAGCGAATTAAGAAATTGATATGAAATCGTCAGATATCAATTAGATTAAAAAATATAAGCATAACGAAGATATGCTTTACTGATTTCAGTATAACTGGATCCCTTAAATATTTTCATGCGATCCATTTTGATACGTTCATTATTATTTGCATACGTGTAAAATGAATAAAAAGTAGTAAACCCAGTGATATTGCTATTTATTGTAGAATTAACATGCCTTTGGTCTAGTTCCTAGTCGTAGTGCAACTGTAAAATGAAAATACCTTTTAAAACCATTTAATAAGACTACAGTTATTGGAAATACTTCAAACATCAAATAAATTTATTTCTACGCAAAGATAACAAATACTTAATAGATGCATTCAACTTCGCACATTAATAAATCCAGCCTAAGCTTTTTTAAAATAACAGACAGCACATCTGTGTTTACACATTTCGAAGCGGCCGGTTAATGCACAGATCTGTCTACTATCGACGCTAAACATGTAGGCTCTATTTTACCCTGTAGGTCGTACAATTAGAAAGTGTCGCTGGTGTACATGTAAAAATCAGCTTGTCGATAATTGCCGATGACCACTAAAAGTCTACCTGAACTTTTTTTTCATGTATAAATGTAGTATTTAGAAAACTGTTGATAAAATCAAGCATTTTACGAATTAAATCAATTTTCTTAAAAACTTATTAAAATACAGCATTATTAATTCTAACAAAAATATGTGGTTATTTCAGGATTTTTACTTATGCCAACTTTGAGCGGGGATATTGCATAGTTTATTACGAATAAATATTGCAAAACAGCATTTTTCATGAAGTTTGAACATTTAACTAACTATTTACGGCAAATATATCATTAGGTTTCATACTTGTCAAAAGCGATTTTTTGCCGGCCCTGGACCACTGTGCGCCATTGTCCAATATCAAAGTACTTTTAATTACAACTTTTATGGTTTCTCCAGAGTAGTGTTGTGATGAACGTAGCTTTCATTCACATGTATAGCTGTGCGTCAATATTGCAATGTGAAGCTAACGAATGAAGTGAAGCCTATTCTCAAGGTTACCTTCACAGCGCGACGTGAATGTATAGTGTAGGTGACGATGCCTTCACCACAGTATAGTGTATCACCGTCATTTGCAGTAGGTCATTCGTATAATACGGCTTCAAGCAGTATATTTGATTCCTGATCTGCGTGAATGAAGCGTTGTGCATAAAGTAAATCTTCATATCGCTTTCACGAGACAAACGCTAAGCGGCTGCTTATATTACTGCAATGTAATGTACAACTAACTCGAAATTGTTCTAATGCTTATTTTAAGCAGGAATATTTTGGTACATATACAATATACATGCAAGAGGGAGTTCGCAATTTACGTCTCAAATAACAATGGAAAGGCTTGTTAAGCAATACATACACTATTTATTTAATTTTAAACAAAAAGTAAAATAATATTTTAAATTATTTATTTTTTTAATAAAAATATAGATAATTGCGGGCTAAAAACAGAGTGTTTAATAATTAGATTTGAAAAGATATACATTTGAACGATCATATCAGACTTATTCCAGCATGTAAATAAATGTTATTAAATTTTAAAACGCGCATTGTATGGAGTTTATAACGAGAGGCAGCTGGAAATATAAAGGCGACAAAGTAAACAATAGCGGTAAGAACATGTACCACAGGAGAAAAAGTAAACCTAAGTGAGACACGGGAAGGGTCGAAACGCGAAGGCGTTTCGACCCCGGACGTTTTGACGCCAGATACAATACCAGTTGAATTTGAGTTGAACATATGATTTTTCTATTTTTTTTTATCATCGGGAGAGAGGACGCATTAAAGATATTTGAAACCATATTTTTTTTAACATTGGAAGGGGTGAGAGGGGAAGGAGATGATTTTTTAAGTGATATTTATTTTCCTTTTCTTTCACATCGGGAGAGAAGACGCACTAAAATACTTCAAATCATATTTTTTAATATTCGAAGAGGTGAGGGGGACGGGGATGATTAGTTTTAACTCTCACCCCTTCCCATATTAGGAAAATATGATTTACCTAAAACATTTTTAAGGCCCCCTCTCTCCCGATGTTTAAAAAAAAAAATGATTTAAGAAACATCCCTCTCCCCTTCTCACCCCTACCAATGTTAAAAAAAATATGATTTCAAATATTTTTATTGCATCCTTTCTGCCGATGTTTCAAAAAAAGAGCAAAACTATTCAAAAAATACGCTCCCCTCCCTCTCTCACCCCTCCAATATTAAAAAAAATATTATTTCAAATATTTTCAAAGCGTCCTCTCCCCCGATGTTTTTTAAAAAAGGAAAAAACTGTCACTAAAAAAAATACTATCATAGTCTCCCTCTCACCCCAACCAATGTTAAAAAAATTATGATTCAAAACATTTTTATTACATGCTCTCTCCCGATGTTTAAAAAAAATGGAACAAGATTGGCATTAATAACAACATCATCCTCCCCCTCTCACCCCTTCCAATGTTAAAAAATTTATGATTCTAAACATTTTTATTGTGTCCTCTCTCCTGAGGTTTTAAAAAAAGGAAAAAGATTGTCATTAAAAAAACATCATCCTCCCTGCTCATCTCATCCAATTTTAAAAAAATATGGGTTGAAACTTTTTTATTGCACCTTCTCTCCCGATGTTTAAACAAAAGAAGAAAATTAACATTCCAAAACAATCATCCTTCTCCCCCGTTAAGCCCTCCCAATGTTAAAAAAATACGATTCAAAGGTAACGTTATATGCATAGGGGAGGGTGGGACAAGATGGGGCCACGAGGCATGATGGGACATCGTCTTATCTACAAAACGGCAGTAAGCATCTGTCAAATAATAGCAGTCCTAATATTGACAAGTGCTGTTTTATGTTTGTTGTAATTCCTACATTACAACTTTACTAGTCGTAATAACAAAGTTATTGCTGTTTATGCGTGAACTTTGCAATTTCCAGAATTTCGTTATTATTTTGATGGCGAGTTCAACGGCCAGTATTGGAAGCATAAGTAAATTATTTACAACTACACTTTTTTGTGCTTATTAATTGACATGTATTGCATGTATTTTCTATAGTGCGTTATTTGTTTATTTCAAATATTTAATATGTTATTATAACATAACCAGAAAATGTCCCAAAGAGGCAAGATGGGGCTATTGGTATGGGGCAACATAGGGGACATCACTATCTCACTCTTCAGTCTGATCCGTTATGCCTGGATATGCCATTATGCTTTCTCGAAGACATAATGCATATTTCTCATGTTAGGAATAAAGTGCAGGTTCAATCAAAGCGTAACAAGGGAAAGACAACAATCCTTACAAGCACTACGTATAAAAATCTGCTACAAGAAAATAGAAGTCTGGAGAATCCCTAAGGCAGCTAGAAGTGCTGAGGGAGAGTTAAAGGAAAAAAAAATGACAAAGAAGAAAACAGAAGAGATCAAGAAGCCGAATTTTGTAAGGAAAGCAAAGAGATAGATTTTTAGAAAACGTCAAGGAAATAATCAAGTTCATCTGTTGAGGAAGATGACGCTCAATGTTAGTATTGTAAGGGGAAGTATTGATACAATGCCATCGATGGCGAGGTTGAGTACATGGAGGCTGTGCGAATAACGTGGATGAGTTCCTGTTCTATTGTCTCAATTAAGTTTAATATTCTTATCGTTATTGTATTTTTTTTATTTTAAGTAGTTCCGCTTTAAAGAGTTTAAGCTTTGTTTCTGCATGTTTTTTAAGAATATTTTAAGAATCTATATTTTTTTACCTATTACCTAGATTTATGGTACGACCCATTCTTAACTCACCTGGAACCCCATCTTGCCCCCATGGTGGGGCAAGATGGTGTATCTGCACATTTCTTTTCAACATTTTCTCACAACATCAAGAGTACCCATCGAAAAATTGTAAATTCATCCATCAGCAGATATAAATGTTTAAAGATTACAACAAGCGTACTTAGAACCTTGTATATCAATTTGTTATATCAAAATTGTTGCTGCATTTATTTTGATGTGTGAAGTGCTGTTTTCAACCATAGAAATGTCATAATACATTATAATGTCTCTTTAATTTCGTTATAGATGTCGACACCGAAAAAATTCCTCATTTCGACCGACCACAAAAATAAATGTCGGAGAAAATACAAGTGCCAATGAGCATATTTCATTATTGTTGATTTAATATTGAAATGTAACCGATTGCAAAAACTATGCCATGAACGGAACTGCCCGCTAGCAATCTTTCACGAAGTAGGTAACACGGTACAAATAATACGGTATGCTTACGCGCATATAGAAGTTACGTCATAGGAGCATAAATGGCGCCACATATATTATTATTATATTAAAATCGATTTCGACCGTGAGGGTTTTGTAAATGCGAAAGGTAAGTTTAGAAAATCCAGACGGGGTTACGGAACATATTTTAAAAGCGTTAAGGTGTTTTTATGATTCGGTTTCATCCTTCACCATTCAATTTTTTAGAAAAACCACGAAACCACTGTAAACACACACGAAATTCGCTACAATTGTAGAAATAAACAGGAACGCTACTAGATGGCGACAAGATAGATAAAGTCAATTTCGATTTAAAACGGGCTTTTTTAAAGCACAGCTGCATTTGAATTACATTAATTGATAGTTGTGAATAATTTGGACTTTAACATTTTGCTATTTACCATACATGTATTTTATTGTTTTCGATAGGCTCCTTAATGACGTCATCTGACCGGCCTTGACGAATTTGAGATTTAAAACGAGCATACCGTATTATTTGTACCGTGGTAGATATTAGGTATGTACTACGTGCGCAATGCATACAGTCACTTGATAATAAGGCTCATACCACTCTTTCGTCGGTTCACACCTTCACACTGCAATAGACTATTCACGCGTGAAGGCGATATGAAAAATGTGCTTCATTCACTCAGGTAAAGAATGAAATATACTGCTTGAAGCCCTGCTATGATACGAAGGATCTGCGGTGAATGACGGCGAAAGCTCCGTTCGCAACGCTACTCCAGAGGTTTCTCTTAGCAACGTAACGTCCCGGACCATTATATCTTTTACTGAAATAACTTGTTTTCTAGCTTTTTCTTTTCAATTTTATATTTAATTGTTGCAAAACGGTGTAATTCTTTTTTCTACACGTTTATACGACGTTCAATTACATTGTTACCCTTTATGACATTTATAATTGTGTTTTAAAGCTTAATCCATAATCCAAGCCCGTACAACGAAATTATATGTTCTTTAAGATATTTTGCGCAAAAATCAATCATTAAATATTTCTTATAGTTATATAAACCCGCTTTTCTGAACTATTGAAATTTATGCAACACACCATACGTACCTATACCCTCTTAAAATGTCTATGAAACTGAAAAAGTGTAAGAGAATTTTAACAAAAACAAAACATTTCAAGCGCTTTGTTGTCAGCATTACGAATCATATATGGGAATCGAATATACTGATGAATCATACGAATCCAACCCACCTCTAGTATGGACGCACCTTTATGCCACTTATGTTTATAATTATGTATTTCCTAATAAAAAAAAAACAGAAAAGGAAATATATTGGTTAATCGTAAAAGAATAAGTATTCAAATACATTAAACAATAAAACATACCTATTCACATACGAATAATATGTGATAGCAAAATGTAATATTTGTATGTGGTGGCGCCATCTTTGATTGAATAGTAAACCTATGAAGTAGGATGATTTTAAGTTCTAAGACCTTATCTGCCAAAATCTTATTAAATTACAAAAATCTTTACTTTCTTACATAAGTGGCGCTGAAACAACAGAAAATATTGAACTAGTAATCAAGTTCATATCATCACATGACAGGATCGTACCCAGACGGGCTACGGACTAGGAAGTTGAAAGTGGCGTTCGTGGAGTGTCGTTCTTTCAGTAATTTCTCATAAAAGGTTTGCATAATGGCAAGTCAAACATCGGGAATTCAAGCCCTTCTGGCCGCAGAGAAGCGTGCTGCTGAAAAAGTGTCAGATGCCCGCAAACGTAAGTATAGCATTACATTATGAAGGTGTTGGGTGTAACTGTCACAAGACCACTGTTGTTCAAATAATACCACAATCAATATTTCAGGTAAGGCTAAGAGGCTAAAGCAAGCAAAGGAAGAGGCGCAAGACGAAATTGAAAAGTACCGCAAAGAACGCGAACGCCAATTCCGCGAATTTGAAGCAAAACACATGGGGACTCGTGAAGGAGTTGCTTCGAAGATTGAACAGGACACTAAACGTCGTATTGATGAGATGAATAGGGCTATTGTCGTACAAAAAGAAGGGGTAAAATAATGGCATAAGTTTATATAAATGTAATAATTGTTAATTTATTTCAGGTTATACAAGAAGTACTTAGTCTAGTATATGATATTAGACCAGAAATTCATAAGAATTATCGCCAATAAGTCTCCAATTTTTATGGAGCATTGTAATTGTTCATTAAAGAATAATTTCGTAGATGTCCGGCATGTAATTTCATTCCAATCTTTAATGCATTTAATTGTAATAATTTTCTCTAAAACGATTGTAAAAAAATGTATTTAATGTTATAGAATGTACAGTATTGTTAAATTGTAGTAATAATATATACTCATTAAATTGTTTTTAAACTAGTTAGTTGTTTTATTATATATATTTATAATTGTTACTCTTACTATTATAATATCCTCGATTTTTTATTCTAAAAGTCTGGATTTATATAAACTAATCGTTTTAATCAATAAAATTATATTTCAGCATGCACAATTTACATTATACTTTATACTATACAACTTTTGCTTTAAATGGAATGTAGCTAATAAATATGTTATAAGTGTCCTGAATTGATTATGTAGTTGCAAATAAATATAATAATGCTTTTGCAAATTGCACAATTTCAGTACCACCTAATTTAGATTCACCATAAACCCTATCCACAAATGTTATTGGTACTTCCCCAATTGTGTAACCAAATTGTCTTGCCCTAATAATCATTTCCATTTGAAAGACATATCCTTTTGATACACAGCTTTCAATTAATTTTTGTAAAATATCCTTTTTATACAATCTAAAAGATCCAGTGAGATCAGAAGCACCTGGTCTTAGTAGAAGTTGCACTAAAAAATTTGCTCCTCTTGAGATTAATTTTCTCTTAAAATCCCATCCGTTTACACCACCACTTCCAACATATCTAGTTCCAGATACCACATCGAGATTTTCAGTTTTCTGTTTCATGATGAATTCCGCAATAAATTTTGGCTAAAATTGACATACATTAAACATTACCGTGACTTAATTATAATTAGATTTTCTGTTATTTTCCTACATGATGACTTAAATCAGCATCCATTAACACAATAAAATTTCCTGTTGCATGTTTAATTCCATGTATGTATGCAGTTCCCAATCCCAACTTTTTTGCTCTCGGTCTTAAAACTATCTTATCTTCACCATATATTTTTTGTAATTCCTTGGCAGCATCTAGCGTACCATCAGGGCTCCCATCATCTATTACAATTATTTCATAATTGTATCCCCTTAAAACCAATACATATATAAAATAATCAGCATGTCAAGCATTAAACATGCTGTTAAACATACGTATTGCCCATATATTTCACTATAAGCCATACTATGATAGGCAAATTGTCCACTTCATTATAGGTAGGTAACAAAATCGAATATTTATTCGCTGCACTTGAATTGTCAGCCATTATTAATCATTCAAATAATGTTTCACGATTTATACGTAAATAATTTTACTTTGTTAACTTCGTTTCAGGATTAAAACCAAAGTATTTCAATCTCAACTTCTCAACTCAATCTGCATATTTGACGGAGTATAATACGAAGATATTAATCTAATATTTGACTTGATTTTAGACGTAGTTAGATTAAAAACTTAGATGATGCCAGGTTAGCATTACACAAGTGTACTATGGCATAGATAAGTAATTATTATACTATTATTAATTGTTGTTCTGTGATTACACTGCAGATTTAGGTTATGCACTCGGCACTGGTACGCAAGCGCACCATGATTTTCTGAGTACCTGCAAATAAAGGCCGTTTTACACCTAGCTATTTATTGCGCAATTTACGTGTATAAAGGCGCATCCGCACGCTCGGGGTTCGCCGAACTCCGAGCAGATACGGGAAAACGCCGAATGTTCGGTATGAGAGTTTAGTGTGGTAGCATTGAGTATTGCATGAATTAGTTGGTGTTGTACGAAATTATGACTGCGTTATGAATCATTGCTGTCACTGCATAACTGAAAACTCTTTTTGTTAGAAACCCGGCAATCATAAATATTTGGAAGTTCTATCATTTTGATGAGCATGACAGCAACTAAATATGAATCACGGACACCAGTAATTCATCTTTAGGTTATGAAAATATTGACAACTACAATTACTTATGCTATTTATTTATTTCTGTTATTTTTCAAGTTTACGATGATGAATGTATGGGTAATGCGTATACAATGGCGAACAAACTCGAACAAGAAAAGTAGTTTATTGACCTTCTAAGTGATTGTTATCATTGAAACGTTCGTCGTAAAAATTATAGGTTAATCAAAGAATATTTTTTGCTTCAAATTTGTTCGCCATTATTTAATCCAATTATCTACAATATCATACACCCGTATGAGTAATATTTACAATGAGCGCAATATGTTTGCACAACACGACGTCCACTGGGGATGTATGGATTTTTTATCACTTCAAATTGAGGGCCGTGAGGAAGGAGGGTGGTGTCTTTTAAAATGATTATATATTAAATTATTCTAATTTTTTAATTTATTTGCCTCTTTATAGACAAAAAATCATATACTCATTTAACACCAGATTATCACCATAAACAATATACATTTCGACCCTCTTTAGTAGAATTCAAGAAATTTGATGAATTATGAAAAGAGTGGTAAGCTTTTTAATATTTAGGATAACATTGCAATTTTAATTACTTTATCTCAACATTAGTTTTAAAGATTAATTTTTATAAAACTTAAGATCTTTAATTTACTTGAAATGCATCAATTTAATGTAATAATTAAATACTAAAATTGCACCTCATATCAATGTCAAAAAAAAACGTTGAATTGTTTATTATCTTGGCCAAGCTTCATTTTCAGCATACGACATAGTTGTTTCAGTAATAAATTTGTATCTGTTACCCGCTGTCATATGTAACAGTTATTAACTGTAAGTAATAATAGTATGACTAGTAAGAGACGAGCTCAACTAGACAGCTGTCAACAGCTTTCCTCTCACTCTAAATACCTTCCGAATGTGTGGACGGGTGCACGAACTCCGTCTAGCCGAACATTCGTGCGCCATTTTCCATTGCAGATCGGGAATAGGCAAACAGTTTGCCGACTAGTTCCGCCGAACTCCAAACTGCCCGTCCACACGACTAGAAAACCGCCAAACTAGTGCTCGGAGTTCGGCGAACTCCGAACGTGCGGATGCACCTTAACACGGATTAAATACCTGTTATACACGTAAAATTTTAGATTGGCCAAAAAATTGCGCAAAAAATAGCTAGGTGTAAAACGGCCCTAAAACAGGTTACGGGTAGTGGTGGGCACTATCGATAGTTTCGACTATCGATAGGCAACTACCGATAACTGTTGATAGTTGAAAATATCGATAATGCCCACCAGTATTATATTTATATATATAATTTATAACGCAGAGAGATGCTCAAATTCAATGTAAACACGACAAGTATAGTGCTATTTATTTTCCCTTTCTGAGTAGCAGAGGTTTATTTATGTATTGTCTTGTTAGTTAAAAATGTCTGTATTATCAATCACCAACTATTCATTGAGTGGAATTAATTCTGTCTTTTGTAATATCTATAGTAGCAGGTATTGATGAAACCATGAAATACTAGGGTCTTATTAGTCTGGACTAAAAAAAAATAAATAACAAGAAACAAAACAAAATGTATTTCTGAGGACATATTAGTTGAGTAGAGTGGTGGGCATTATCGATGACGACTATCGACAATTGTAAGTATTGATAGTTGACTGTTGAAACTTTCGATAACTATCGATAGTTTATCGATGGTCACCTATCGATAGTTGGTCAGACTATCGATAGTTGCCAATCGAAACACACTAGTTACGGACTTACGGATTGAATTGGAGGATCTCTGATTTGCAACAGACAACTAAATAAATTAATTTATTTTCTGACCATCTGAAATTTGAAATGTTTTTTCGACATAGAGGTATCACAATAACAAATAACTACAGAAATACGAAATCGCAGGTGATTTCATACTTCCATAAACTTCAACATTAAAGTTACTAAATTTAAAATACTTGCAAAGAATTTAAATTTTGTTGTTTGAGTATATTCTGAACATACAATTTCACTATTTTGAGTATTAAAAAATAGAAGCAGATGCATTAAATTATACAAATTATTAAAATTTTCTACTTCACTACAAATGTCGCGTGTGGGACGAAACGGAGAAAAGATTTGAACGTCTGATTTGAATTTAGACCCACGCATAGCCAAATTTAAATTGCCCGCAATTATTCTCAACTTCAACGTTATTTACCTACCATTTTGTACTATTTTAATGCTTTTACGTTAAGTTTGTTCGCGTCGCATGAACTATTTGCACTTTTATGCACTTTTTAGAACTTTTGTGTCCAAAAATGTATAATAGTGCAAATAGTTCATGCGACGCGAACAAACCTGTTAATTCATTGAAAATAGTGGCGGGAAATTTAAATTTGGCTATTAGGGGAATCAGTTTAGAACTCGCTGGAGAAGTTCGTAGCCCGAGGTGCGCGTCAAAAATGAGAAGAAAAAAGCCATTACGGACTTTATCTACGAGTATAGAGCCTGAGTTCTTATATTGATTGTACTTCGGTTAAATATATATGTCCATTAAATTTGAGCCCAGAGAAAAAACATTAAAAATCTGTTTCAAATGGCTATTTTTTTTATAACCAGGGTGGGAGTAACTTTTTAATTACCAAGCATTGGGCAGGAAGGAAAAATTAAACAATTTATTTTGAATATTTCCTCTCTTTCCAGTGGTGTGAAATTTATCAATTTCCTTTTAATTATTGTGTTAATAATGAAAAGGAAATCATCCTCCCATAACTTGATGTTAAAAAAATCAACCCCTTTCTCACTTCGATATTTAAAACAGTTCTTTTCCTTTTTCCAACCATCACAATGCAAGATAATTTGAAAAGGTGTATTCTCAGTATTTTGTAATGCATTGACTTGTCTTTCTAAAAACAGGACATAGGATATGTTAACTATATGTAAATGAATCATGAAAGAATCAGCTAAGCCTTACTTTTATACCATAATACAAGCTACTAAAATTTTTGTATTAATAAAAAAATGCAGACTGCATTTTTGTAAATTCCTTGCCTACATTTTATTTCGCCCCTAAATAGTATTTATATAATTTTCATTTCACCAACTCTATTATGTTCTGGGAAAAGAATAGTATCGCTATTAGAGTAAAAACGACATATAAATAATATGTGATTAAAATGTCATTCAGAATCTTACAAAGCCATTATATTTTTCATACATAGTCGAAACTAAATTGTTTTTCGCAAAATAATGCTCGATAATTCATAAACACATTTTTATGCGATGACAAGATTTATTTATTAAATATACAACAACATTAAATTGGCTTTGATTCAATTACAAAGAGGGAGATCAAAAAAACGTTTCGAAAAATGGAAACTGGCCATGGGAGGATTAAGCAAATCTGCAACAAACATGCAGTTCCAGCCAATCCTTCATATAAGCTGTATGGATTATCTGGGTTCGTGCGTTATGCTTAAATTCATCCACTACATAGAAACTTGGAAAATACTAGAGTTCGGTATAAGTATTTATTGTCATTTGTTAGGCGATATAATAGCAGGAATACATATCCTTTCCTGCAATACCATGGCACAATCCAGGACCTTTCTTTATAATCTTTTCTCCATATCAAGTCTGCAGATTTCTTAATTGCTTCTAAATATTTGGGTTCATTCCAATCAAATATCCTTAGCCATTAAATAAGCAACACCACCTGCACCATGACACCAATGTACCAATTCATTTCCTTCTTGTCCTAATTCATCCATAGCTGTTGGAAAATTTACCTTCAGCATTTGTAATGATAACAAATAATTCACACTAGCTTTAACATCTTTTTCATCATTGGGATTATTGCGTAAATAACCAGGGACAGACATTACATACTGTAATATAGAGCACAAACCATGTCCAGCACCTAAAATATTCTACATTTATAATATGAATACATCAAAGAAGAAGGGCTTCCATATTGTTGGTGAATATTTTCGTCCCGACTCATTGTTAAACGACATAATTCATATAGATCATCAATTTTGAAAATTCTAGATTTAAGTTCATCTTCCAACCACAAAGCACCACAAATATATCCCGCTCTACCCACCAATAATTCATCAGAACCAACAATTCAAAAATTGTAACTTCGTATTGCAAATTTTACCTGTTCTTTTGTACAATCTTTATATTTGTTACACTGTTTCCTTATCACCAACCTCATTGTATATTGCTGCAGCAACAGGCATACACACCTCCATTTCCCATAAGAAGCTGGGTATATCATTTTTATGCATTGTATTTTTACTACATACATGCAAAGCGGGTAGCAAATATTTCACGGCATTTTCTAAATATTTTTTCGCGATAGGTTCGCAATGCTGGCACCTTGCTCAGGTGGTAGAAACATGTATGAACTTCCAGCAGTTCCCAAATACAAACCATCTTCGCCATTCTTCTCTACTGGTTTGAATTTATCTGTAATTTTAGTTAGAATCTCGGACAGATATGGCTTTAAAGTAGAAGGTACATCAAGTGATACTTCTGGTTGAAAATCGCTAGCGTTATTTGGAAAATATCTCGGTCGTGACATTGTTCTTCGTATAATGTTAAAAGGGTTTACGTTTGGAAATAATTTTGCGATAATGTTCATTCATGTGATAGATGTCGAACCCATCTTATATCATACAAACAAAGATCACTAGATTGTGTTGACAGCTTTCTCTGTGTACATTTTTACAGCACCGACTTATAAACAAAAATCAAACATCGTTCGTAAGTTATACACCAAACTTGCATGCAATGCGATCACCGATTACCCACCTGTATCAAAATTAGTGATGAGCGATATTTCACGAACTGTGATTCTTTCACAGTGATTGGAGAATCACGGATCACGACCGTGAGTGGAAAATTCTAAAAGCAGTGATTCGTGATTGCGGTAACGATCAACGGCGAGGCGCGACTGCAGCAAATTGACGATCACTGCTTGGCCATTGGCAAGTGAACAAACAATATCGGTGAATTAACGAAACTGTGATTCCCGGTTGCCTATTGAAAATGAAATATATCAAACCGATGAATGAACATACAAATTATTATATCAGCTAGAAATGACGGAGGTTATCTTCTTACAATATATTTACGTTCTTCAAAGTAAATATTGAGATTCTTTTATATAATTATATCTGCAACTATATAAGGAATGTGTGTTTATTTTTACCTACTTTGTAATGGCATCTAGTAGCAAAATTTAAATTTCCCGCAATTATTTTTAGGAACTTCAACATTGAAACACGAAATTACCAATGATTTTGTTTGATGTCTTTCTGTTAAAGTTACCACAAAGTTACTAAGGATAATTGTGGGCAATTTAAGTCTTGCTACTAGAGGGAATATTGTATTATAAGATTAAATATATATTATTAGTTTTAAAGTACTAATTCAAAAACAAAAGTATTTTTATTAAATTGTAGGCAGTAGTATTAAATCACAGCTTTTTTTAAATCTTCGCTCACTTTAAGAATTATATCTGTGTTTTATCATTGTAAATGTTACAAATGAAATTAGCTTTATTTCATTTTTTTATTTTACTATTTGTCATAATTTTGAAAGAAATGTGTATACAAATCTTTGCGTTATGTTCTCCTTAGAGAAATATGTAGACTTACAATATTTTTCTCTTAATATGAATTTAAATTTTTTCAACTTTTAGTCAAATTTTACTTTGTTTAATACTGTGTTATAATTATTATTAAAACATAAAAATAGGATCAAGTTTAAAAATCATAAAAAATATTTCTGTAGATCTAATTGTCTACGAAAAGCCCAAACTCAGGCCGTATAAATCATTTTAAAATATAAAGAATCTCTTAGTAATGAGCGAGATGAAATATAAAAGACAATATAACGCATTTTTCGTAGGTGGGTGCATCAAGCCGTCACATTACCTCTAATGGTTAATGATATATACTAATATTTATTACCTCGCTTTTATTTCTTCAGCGTGCACTACACTTATTTATTATATACGGACTAAAAGTGGTTTAGGAGAGGTTTCTTCAAATAAAAAAGTAATAAACGCTGTTTGCCGAAAAATACTCCATAAAAACAAACTCGCCAGTACAACTATATACACATCACAGGAAGATGAAGATGATTTCTCAATTTGGAAATCATTTAATAAGTCTTATATCGACAGCACAACTCGAGTTACAGCTGCATTCAAGTGCAATTAATCGAAATTCAGCGTTACCTCGAAGACGAAATAGTCCTAGAAATATAGATGCATTGCAGTAGTGGTCAACCATAAATATAATTACCCAAACTTTCTTTAGTTGTACAAGAGAAGTTTTGCGGCTTTGCATCATCAGTTCCGTATGAACGAATATTTTCAAAAGTTGGACAAATCCTCAGCGACCCTAAGAATGGCCCTAAGTGAAAAAAAGGCAAATATATTGCTTTTTTAAACTCAGTTTTAAGTTTAACTGTTTATTCGAATATCTAGAATATAAAACATCCTTGCTTTTCGCATTGCACTTACGTTAGCTATTTGCTATTACAAATTTGTAAAAATATAAATTTTAGTTTTTCTTTTGATATATAAATGTTTTCCAAAACAGAAAATGTGTATGGTAACTCTAACGCTGCGAAGAGAAAAACTCGTCACCTCCTAACCTTACTAACCCATGAGCAGTATACACAATACACGAATCACGATTAACGATTATACTAAGATATGATATCGATGAGTCAATACAGTGATCGCAATCACCGTTTATAATACCGATTTATAAATCGCAATCAGACTCACGACTGATTAAGAATCCGGTTTCGCTCATCACTAATAAAATATCAAAATGTTCACTTGTGGATGCTTGTGTGTTCACATACCCTTCTCAACTTAGTTTGTTTGGTTTGCACAGTCTTATGCAGAAAAGAAACGCAGGCACTCTGCTGGATAGTAGAGGTTCAAATGAATAGAGAATCATAGCTGCATTCGTTCGTGCAATGATTCAGAATCACGATTACTTGCTAGCCAATAGAATTTATGTATTTTTGAAAGTTTTTTTCCTTCTTTGTAATTAGCGAATCTGATTATAATCTGCCGAACGAACGCACCTCATTGCTGTGCTTCACTGATAACGTTTTTACACAAAT
>RXPK01003857.1:0-68615 GCA_004143645.1 Protaetia brevitarsis
TACTAAGCTTTTTGAATATGCATTCTTCAAGTCGCTTAGATAACTTTATAGAAAAGCACAATCTATTATCCGCAGTCCAACAATGTTTTTAGAAGCTGGCAAATCTAGTTTTGCATTACTAGAAATTTATATTGTGTAATTACTGACTGGAATACGAAGCATATCCTGTCGCTGTCTATGCGATCTGTCGAAAGCATTTGACGTGTTAATCATGATCTTCATGTGAAAAGCTTTTTACCTTTATAGGCTTAGCGGTAAGTGTTGGAGTACGATTTCCTCATCCTCTCCTGACAGAGTCAGTGCGGAAATAAAAGTGTCAGTAACGCTAAAAACAGGCTATAAGGTGACATCACCCTTAATTGGCCCAACAATATAGGTGTCCTCACGGGTGCTGTACTTAGCCCACTGCTTTTCATTGTTTTAAACGACATTACTGAAATTCTTTGCGCTTTCATGGTTGCATGCTCTGCCGATGATATCACCGTAATAATTTCGGAAAATTAAAACAATATTGAAGCCCTTACAAATATTATGCTGGACAAAATTTTTGCATGTTTTGTGCTAATAAGCTATCATAAATTAAAAAAAAAAAACAAAAACATCTCTGTTCCATACTTTGCAAAAAGTGGATACACGTTTAATGAATACTTCAATGAGCAATTGAAATCCTCTGAATCGGTAACCCTTTTGGTTTAAACTTACACTACCTGAAAATTGGGCAGGTCTGGATCGATATATTCGACCTTTTTTTTATATTTTTTTGTGACGCATTTCATACCTTGCCTTGAAAATAAAGTTTGCATTATTATTACTAATATCTAGTTCGGCCCAGTCCGTCCCGTTGGATTTGCCAGTCCAGCTCGCCCAAGCCAGTCCGTCAGATTTATCGGTTATCCTTCCGAAGGGATAGCTTTTCCTTCTATAGAAAAATAAATTTTAATTTAGAGACCTGGGATTTTTTACGTGTAATTCCAAATATCTATAATTGGGGTGCAACAAGTACTGGCAAACATGTTAATTGAATAATAAATTAAAATAGATAATTTAAACAATATTTATAATTCCAGGTAAATATATGAAGTTATTTATTTTTATAACACAATATATGTTTTTTTATGAAATTTAGGAACTATTAAAACTAAAAAACCTGAAAAAAACTAGAGTTTAATAAAAGGAAGTATAAATAAGGAAGGGGAGAATCAGAATTAAAAAATAAAATGACATGGAATAAATTAGTTTCGACAGCGATATTTTAAAATTTTTCGATAATTTTACAAAGTCTCAGTAAAATGCTAACTTCATCCTTAAAGTTTTAAACCCCACGTATTAAATTAATTCGTATCCTCCATTGTAAAAACATGGGCTTTAGTCAAGACTTGAAGAAAATATTTGTTTTCGAGTGGCATGCACCTTCGAATCAAGTCCTTCAGAAGGAGCATCGAAGTACATTGATTAAAGAATAATGGTGAATAGATACAAAATTCATTACTAGGCCAAATTATTTTAAAAACTCGAAAAAACTAGTTGATACTGTGATAAATACATTGGTCACAATTTAATTCGGTGCAATTTTACCGCCAATGAAACATATCTTTTTAAGTTAGGCTATAGCACTTTGCTGCTGCACCCGTGATTTGAAAAAAAAACCTGTTATTTTTCTTTAAATTTGTGGCACATTTTGATTGCTGGTTTAATATTAAAGGAATCTTAAATTATAACAATTAAATTAATTAGCATAATGTAATTAATTAAGGTAAAATAGAAATATATAATAATACTATTAAAGAATTTATGTTTGTTTAATATTCAATAAAAAAAAATTACGTACTTTTATTGTTAGTCGATTTAATTTTTCATTACTAGTACAACATTTGGCTTGGAATTTTGTGTAATCATCAATAAGTTACAACTTGCTTAACTTAAAGCAAAATTTCCTAATTGATGAATTTTCTAAATAACAAACTTCCTATTTTAATATGTCACTAATCATAAATAGAATATGTCTTATATTTAATTGTAAACGACGTCCTTCAAATAACGGGATTTAATCACAAAATCAGAATTACAACCTGTTAGTGTGGTAAAGTATAGTAAGTGTACATTTCCCATAATAAACATTCTAAACGACTAAAGGTCATAAAATCGGCGTTTAGAAACAAATGCAAATCAACAACTGACCTTGAAGAAATAGGTGATATATTTAGAATCTATGTACTAAGACATATATAATATAATTAACTATCCACTAATATGTAGGATAATATATTTACATCCGTAATAATAATAATCAATATATTAGTTTTTTTTAAAACAGGATATGATAAGGAAAAAAATCGTTTATTATAGGCTATTGTAAGTACGGATATGGTATTAGTAAAAAAACCAGAAAATAGTTCTCTCCAATCCTTTAATTAATATAATTGTCGACGCGGATTCGGCTCTATGCCATCATCTGGACGCAATAAGTTAATATATAGAATTTAAAACTAAGTCATGTATTTTAGAATTATTGTCATTCTTTAATGTATTACAACACAAATTATTAAATTTTAACGTGTTTCCATAATTCCATTACACATTATCTCATTTCTATATTTTATTTTGTTATTAATATTTTTAAGAAATGACAATAATTCTGAAATACATGACGTAGCTTTAAATTCTATATATTAACGTATTTCGTCCAGATGATGGCATAGAGCCGAAACCGGTCCATAATTGTATTAAATAATGGATTGGAGAAAACTATTTTCCGGTATTTTTACTAATACCATATCCGTTTATTATATGTTGTATAATAAGGCTAAAAATAACAACAAATAACCTAAATCTAAAGAAAATATCTGCATGCTTATATTTTTGTTGAATTTATCAATAGAGTGGTCAGACGTATCTGCTTACACGGGCCGCACTCGTCTCGCGCTATGCCGAACGTTTAGCCACAGTATGTCTTCAAGGCAGTAAGATCACTCCCTCCGATTCGTGTATTTAGTATCAGTGTTAGTTGAGTCTTGATGCGAGATAGTACAATTCTCCGTTATTGTTTTGATGTATTGTAAATGTAAAACAATGGCGGGCGCATAAAAGCCCAGAAAAGGACCATTGTTTGATAATGTAGAAAAGTATATCGGTGAATTCCAGAATTTATATTACGGTGGTGTCAAAATAATTTGTCCAGTGTGCGATAAACAGTTATTGTACTGGCGCAAATCCGACTACACATTGGTGGTGGCGCATCTGATACGTTATCTGCCTATAAAGATTATTTTAATTATGCGTGTGTTACATCCGTAGATGTTGAACAGTTTTTTGTAAAATATAAGCATGTTTTATTATCGCGACGAAAGCGGTTTAGTGAGAAAAATCTTAAAAAAACTTAATGCTACAAACTTATCTGCACTCCTACACCATTCCTGCTATTTAAATAAGGTAAGGGACTTATGTATAATATTTATAGTTAAATAAATAAATAATTTTGCTCTTTTCCGATACTTGTGTTGAACGTTCATATCCCATATAGGAAACTTAGTACTAGCCTGGCCCGCAAACGAAAATTGACCACTCTATTTATCGATATTGGAGTTTAGGCAATGCTTTCTCAAATCCAGTATTAAAGGAAATGTATTTCAAGGTTCCCCAGCAATTATATGTATACTTGTAACAAATAAACAAGTATCCATATGTTTATTTTGTATACCCGGATTTAGATATCAATGTGCAATATTGAACATTTTGAAAGAACATACTACTTACTTCCAATAGAAGAACTAAGACTAATAAAATATAATTTTCTGTTGTTACAATTCTTTGGTATAGTTAAGCGATTCCTGAATCTATATTGTCACGTGGTGGCACAGTTACCGCTGTGTCCGCACTGTCAATGATACAGGAGCCACCGTTAACAATGATACATTTTTGACAATAATGTCCTTTAAATATGCCGGTTCTACCGGATAGTCCTCTACTAATTACGCTTTATATCCGAAGCACTAATCCTGATTTACAGTAGGCTAGCATCTATCCAAAAAACTTTACTAGCGATTGAAGAAATTTAAAGACGGAGAAGGGATTTGCTTCCTTGTAAAGGTATTCCAAACGTTTGTCAAAATAGTGGCGAGTAATGATATACAAAAAGACCATTCTTTTGCTCATCGAACTAAAAAAAAACTCATCTTTTACTTCGACGAGCTCTAGATGAAAGAATTGCTGGTGTGAAGTCAGCGCTGCGACATTTTAATTTTACACAAAGTACTTGATATTTAATAGCTTGCGCCTCTTTATTACCTCCTTTAGCATTTTGGAACTAGGTAAGCTATTTTTGTCTAAAGAAGCAATTAAAATGAAATCAATTTTTAAACAAATGCATGAATGATTTAATCAAGAGTTGCATATGATAAATTTATTTTACTATTAGTGTGTCTAAAAGAAGAAATTTAACATATTCAAACAATATAAAGTTTTTTTCTACAGTTAAACCATTACCATTTCAAAATAAGCAGAAGAAAATTGGAAATTAATGCATACATACCTGAAAATACGCTATACCTCTATTAAGTTTCATCAACCTCTGAATTTGTCACCTGAAGAGGTGGAAAGTTTTTTAGGAATATGTTAGAGAAACATATTATGCATTAAAGGCGTGTAACTGGGGAAAAGGCGAAGATTTTTTATATGGATTATGGAGGTACTTGTATCCTCTGCTATTTAATCATAGAATAAGAAATAGGGAACATTATATGTACAGTGCCCGGCAGAAAGTGGGCAGCATATGGGATTTTTTTTATCTTTGAATTGAGTAAATTCAACGCTATATCCAAACTTGACGTTTCATTTTGGCAAAAAATAAGATTTAATGGTTTTTTTTTTTCGAAATTACCTGTACACAAAATTAATTGAGGTCATACAGCAGTCATATCCTTTTCTGTGTATGATTTGTGAGAGAAAATCATACGTACTATGCCAAATTAGCCAGTTTAAAAAAATGTTGAGTCTTGAAAAAGATAACTTCAAAATGGGAATTATTTTTGCTGCACAACTTGTTTTGTTTTGAAATAAAACAAAATAATTACAACATAGACCACATTTCCAATGTTTTTTTGCCCCAGAACTACCAAATGCTTCTTTCCCTTCCTCTTCGAAGTTACTTGGGGTCACATAGAAAACAACGTTTTTCAAATTTCGACCATTTAAAAATATCGACTACTTGGAAAATGTAATTAGACAATGTATCACGGAAATCCGGAAATCAATTCTGTTTCTTTATGGAACATTGCTGAGAGAATTTACACAGATAAAAATACGGAGCTGAATCTAACACCGTTTTAACTCCTTTCCGGTGTTCCCTCGCGACCATCCGTTCAAGGAGCCTCCATTTCGGAGTTAAATGTTTTGCTATTAAACGGATAGAATATAGAGATAATTTTGTTTTCCATAGGAGAAAACACATCTTTAACCGAGGCAACCTAATCCGTTAAGGACCAATTTGCCTCTCTTATGCAGTTTTACTATTTTGTAATAAATGTAAATGTTTCCGAAATGGAGAAATTTTAACTCTTACTGCTGTTATTAAAATGAATAGTGGATGTTGTTTCCTCCATATGTATGTAATACTACTATCGTATCAGATAAAATTATCTCCGTTGCTGACGCAAGTAAGTCCACGTGGAAATAATTAATTAAAATGTTTAGAGAAGCAGTTACGATTTGGAGAACAAATGTTCCCAATCGGAGGTATTCTTTCCCTTTTTGGCGTTGAGGTATTAGAAATAGAAACATCTGTTAAGTAAACAAATTATCACCTCCGTGAAGGAGAAAATATAATGCAGTGTTAGGGATATTTGTTCACATTTAGGACTTATAATAAATACGGTAGTGTAGATGCGGAGAGAAAACGGAGATTATTTCTTCCTTGAAAATCGTGTTAGAAAGCGGAATAAATTCAATCTCTCCGTTTTGGTTCAGATTTTGTATAAAACCGAGGAAATACTTTCTGTTTTTAGCTATGGCAACTCCTCTTTTTGGAACAAAATATTTCCAAAACGGAGACTCCCTATTTCACTCCGTCAAATTTTTACCTGTGTAATACTTTTGTTAAAATTAACTTCATATTTTGATATAGCGTTGAATTTGAAACATTTATTACTAAAAGAATCTCCTAAACCCAAAAATTGAGATGCTTTACTCTCACCGTAGTTTCATATTTTTGACCTTCCCTCGTATTTTAATTAATTTTCGGCAGATTTGATGAGTGTTATGAGTGATTTGTACGAAAAATGATTTACTAAATCCAAAGACAAAAAAAAATCTCTTCTGCTGCGCACTCTCTGCCGCTCACTGTATATGGTATTCCATAATCTATGTTAGAAACCGTCAACTATGGCTATGGAAATTATATTATACCAATATTACCGAATTTATGTTTAGACGTCCATCAAACTACCGTTTCAAGTTAGTTTGAGTCTCTAGAATCTAGAAGATAACTAGGTGATATATGATATCATCTCCATAACAATGGCAGAAATTCCAGAAAAATTAAAGTCGTTAAAATTGCAAGAGCGTTTTGATCCTTTAGATGATGAGCTTTGCCAAAACATAAAGCAGTATTTCAAATTGTGTATTCAACAAATTGAGTTGGCAGTTATTTATCACCTCAGAATGTCTCCTTGTTAGCTGTAAAATAGTGTCAAGAACTGATCAGGAAACATTTGAATTCTTTTTAGGTTCTAGAGTAGAAACCTTCTTGTATTCTACTTCAAATTTGTTTCTAATTTATTTAATGCTAGTAAGATATACTACAATTTATTGAGAAAATAGGAATAATAAATCCTCAGGCCATTATCACAAAAATTTATAATGCACTCAACTATAACGTAATAACGGGAAAAAAAAAATATAGTAACCAGAGTAAACAAAGCTCCTGCAGTGTAGCAGTCGCGGTTACAGTAACAATGCACATTACCATACAATACGACCTTCATAAGAACGCCGACAGGTCCCGTAACGCTGTTGCATTTTATGGTTATGTGCATGCAAATACACACACGTATCAGCATGGTTAATATGTACGCATACGGACTGGCGGCTGCAGTTATTTCTGTTTTTTTTTTCCTTTTCGCCAATTTATCCGGTGTAGAGAACGGCTTATGTAACAACGAAGTGAACTCATTCATTAAATCAAGGCTGTTTCGCTATCGTTCACCGATACGTTCTGCATATCTTTTTCGTTCAGTATGTATGTAACCAACGCCCTCTTGATTTAAATTTATATGAATAGTTTCAGGAACTCTATTATCATATTATCACACACTTGGGTGTTATCTAAATTGTTAGTAATGGTTATTGTTACCGATTGTGTGTCCGTTAATTACATTTGAATAAATATCAAATATACCGGGTGTCCCACTATGAGTGGAAACCGGCGATAACTTGGACACTATAATAGTTGTATTGTTGGGAAAAAAAATTCATAACTAAAGTGGCTATGGGAAATTTAAAGAAAATATTTCGAAATTTCAAACATTACCGCTAGGGGGCGCAATTGCCAGGGTCAGTGGTAAATTTTAACTTAACTTGCACAAGTTTCAGAATTAGCTATAATTCTAAATAGTTTATTAAAAACCTTAGTTAGTTTCGCACCACTTTTATTAAAGACATTTTGTCATATTGTGAATTATAAACGTAGTAGGCGTTATTAAATCATGTAAAATTAAACCTGCTATAACTTCTGTAGTTTTTATCCGAATTAAAAAAAACTTGGACTTGTTTGAAAGGATAATTAACGATGTTTTAAGCGCCATAATTTGTAGTACGTGTTAGTGTTCAGGAAATACCCTAGATGCCGTCATCCCCAGCTGTAGGGGTTTTTCTGAATTATCGCTAAAAATTAAATGCGTCAATATGCTTTTCTTACGTTGCGATTGACGGGTTTCGAAGAACCAAAGTGATGGCGAAAATCGCGCAATGATATCTTTTTCAGTTTTCCGGAAAATAGTGAAAACAGCCCATTATAAGTGATAATTTCTTTATCATTAGAAACATTTTCAAATAAAAGAATGATAATAACAAAATGTAGTAGTTTTAATATTAAGATAATGTCTAGTCAAATCACGAAATAAACACATAAATGAAAAACAAATTAAAACAGAAAAATACCAATAGTAGGTACATAACGCAGTATTACTAGAAATAAAAATAAATAATTATTTAAATTTATTTTAAATGTTTAAACTGTTTGCCATCATTATTTATACATAGATGTACTCTGCGACGAGTGCTACTAATTCTAAGTGCTGCTTCAATTTCTGCTCTTGGTAGTCTACCGATAGCATCGTTAATCCGTTAAATTATATCAACTCTGGTTCTAAGACGCGTTTCATAAACCAGATCTTTTAGCCTGCCTCATAAATAAAGTCAGGCACAGTCAGATCTGATGATCCAGCGGGTCATGAAAAAATAGAATCCTCTTAATAATGTGCTGGACAGCTGTCATGCTGAAACCACAGGGTTCTTCGAGTTTCCAACGAAATCTTCTAAAAGTATTGGTAATTCGTTACTTAAAAAAATTAAGTATGCTTCGTGGTTTAAGTTGCCTTCAAAAATAAATGGTCCAATAATTTTATCATCCAAAATGCCTCATCAAACATTTATATTCCACCTACGTTGATGATCCATTGGTCTCATCCAATGAAGATTTTGTGTGGACCAGTAATGCATATTATGCAAATTTACCTGCCCTCATTAGCAAAAGTAGCTTCATTAGTCCACAATACTTAGCGTAGGAGAAGCCAGCATCGTCATAGCACATACCTTTTAAGCAATTGCAATAGTTAAGTCTATGATCAAGATTTCTATGCGATATGGTATGGATGTAATATATTGTTTCTTAAGGTGCGATTAATTGATCACTTACTTATACTTAGGATGGAAGATATTTTTCTTGTACTTGAGTGAGGGTGAGTTTCGACAAACGAATATTTATCACATTAGCTTCAATTCTAGCCACACGTGTTCTTGTAGAATTTTTACGAGATTGATCATCATCAATTTAAAGATATTTTCTTTAAATTTCCCTTTCCCACTTTAGTTACGATTTTTTCCCCATTACTACAGCTATTCTAGTTTCCAAGATATCTCCACTCTTCCTAGGACAGCCTGTATATAATGCTACGTTTAATTTTTATTTTTCCGTGATATTGATAAGACGAGTTGCTACTTTAACATTTACAACTTTTTAAATGGAAGGTCAAGAGTTTTCATAAAGTGCTGTAAGCAATTATATATAAAAAAATGACTTTTAGAATGCTGGACAAGTAAACTTCAAGTGCAATTGATAATCACCTTGTGACAACACCAATTATATATACTGGAAAACTGTAAATTTTAGTTGCACTTACTAGCTGAAAACTAACAATATTATAATGCCAAGTGGCAGATATTCAAGATTGAAGCACAATCTATTATGTGGATGGCAATTTTTGAGATCAGCTCACGTAAATTCAATTTATATATTTAAAACACATTTCGAGATGAAAATGGCGATTTGGATAAGATTGACGACATTTGAGAAAGATAGCATCCGAATGATGATTTGATTAATTGTCCGGTCTACTACAGCTGCTAGAATCTATTGTAGAGCGGTTGTTACCTTAAAGTTCATCCTACAAGTTCAGGTCCTTAAAGTAGATCACAATCTTGTTGACTGAAATTGCTCTCAAGTCATCTTGGGAAACGCCAACCAAGATTCTCGTGGCGACAAAATAGTGACAGACGTGCTCAACTGTCTTCTAGTGTTCCACACAGAGTCGGTATTCAATCTCCAATTCAAAATTGTGTAAGTGCTTGCTGAATCTTCGATAAGCTATAAAAACAGAAACAATTCTTTTGGTTCTTTTATGGTGAAATACAAGTAGTTCTTTGGTTTTTTGAGTGAAATGTATTCCTTCGCACGATTGATTTTAAACTGCCATAGATACTACTGCAAGTTCTGGTTGCCAAAATTACTCCGCAGGCACCCTTTCTCGGAAGAGCGTATGCTTCCTCATTTTCCTGGATGAGTTAGTGCCCAGATAACCAGATTAAAGATAGATTTTTAGCCGCCAACTTATTTAGAGTATTTTGACAGGTCCAGATTAGCTGTCAGTTGTCTTTGATGTTTCTGCTTAAAATCCATTTAATGCACCAGAGATGAGTATGTGGCGGTTGATTCACTATATTCCAAATATGAAATGTGGTTAATCTAGTCCACAACAATGTGTAAGGGTATGTATAGAAGAATTGAATTGCATTAGAACCAGTTCTATTTGCTATGTGGAATAACTTTTTCTTTCGCTCCTGAAGGGGTCAGTGGTGTCAATATCCATATTCTGTAAACAAACTCTGTCGAAATTGCTACTGGTAGTCAAACATCTATTTTAACAATGATACCCTGAAAACGATTGATCTATAAGATTATGACGAACTATAGATTGACATGCTGATAAATTTCATTAACTGCTCACTAGCTGGACCAACATTTATCTACACTAAAAATGAGGTAAACCGAAAATAAAGTGATAATTCTGTTAAACTTCAAAGAATAATAAGAAAAGGTAAAGGTCAGTACATAACAACCCCCCAAAAAATAGTTATATCACAAAATTACAAATGGCTTTTAACTTTTTCAATCATTTTTTAAATTCATTATTGCTATATTTACCTTATGAACATAAGGTAAATATAACCGAATCAAAAAAAAAACAATTTTCTTGTTTAATCAAACATGATTTATTGATATATTCAAATATCCTAATGCATTAACTAATGTGGTAGTGGTATATTTACAACAATAAATATGGGCGGTGGTAAAGCTTGTGAAGGATGTTTCTAAGGTTTGTTGTTTATGTTAAATGTCTTTGATATAAGATAATTAATAGCATATTACGCTTCATTAGAAAGAAAATAAACTTTTTCAATCACATTAGTATATAATTTATGGATTATTACATCAGCAAAAGAACAAGTCTCCAAATTTGCGACTTGCATAAAAACATGTTAGCATTACAACCCACGTTCATGCACAAGTAAGAACAGTAGTGTGGCAACCTGTTACGTGCTAATAAATTGCCGGCATGCACCATGAACATTCTGCAAAACACGCAATTTATATTGCTGTACAAATATCTTTTTTTGATAAGGTATGTATAATGTTACGGTTTTAGCATGAAATCGCAAATTCCTCGAATTCCCTAGACAAACACACGCCTACATGTTTTAACGACAATATTTGTAGAAATGTTGGTGACCCAAGCTCACTCATGTGCAATGTAATAACGATCTTAAACAGCCCATATAAAGAAAAAGTGAAGGCAGGTCATGGATATAAAAATGCTTGTTTGTGGCAGTTTTAGAATCCGTAATATCGCGGTTTGTATCAGTGAAATGGCTTATCGTATTAAGGTTAACAAACTAATAAATTATCTTGCGCAATTGGTTTACAAGGTATACCTACGTACCTTAAATTATTTAACATTTCTATATACAGTAAGCGTTTGCTATTTTTCACTATTCGGTATCGTTCAATTTCCAAATGGATATTGAAAAGTTTACATTTAAAACTGGAGCTCTAAGATACCAGTAATGGCAGTAACGATTACACACACCTCGGAGCGGTATTCTCCAGATATGAGATATTCAACTTGAACATACCGTTAGTGTAAGTATAGTGTGAGTATTATTCTGTGGTAGATGTATTCCTCGATTATGTAATGCAATCAAGGTAATTAAGTGAGGTGCATTGATTTCTCACCTTGATCTTATAACCGGTGTTATATAGCAGATATTATTTCTAGACTTCGTTCAGCTATAATTTTAAAACAATACGTAATATGCAGCAATTAAAAAAAAACAAACATAACTGTAATTCAATAACTAATAGATGTAGTACAGTTCTTAAGCATATTAATATAGGCATATTATAAAAGGTTATTACGGTTTTTTAGAAATAAATTCTGTATGCACTTTCACGTTTTGCAATGTGCCGGTAAAGTACAGTATTCATAATTTTGTTGTTAAGTCCTTTTTAGGAAAACGTGTCAATTTTATATTTATAAAAGGCAGTAATTGACAAAATATATATTTTTTTCTTCGTTTCCTGTTTACTAACTATGACGTCATCATTTATTGTTTTGAATGGTAATGGCATTTTTTCCAACAGATAAATTCCATGTTTTCTTTTTCGAATACGATGGCCTACTACACTGTTAGTCAATTTCTTACGATTCACAAAGTACAGGAAGTTTCTAACACAGTACATCTAGAAAGTAAACGATTGCTATTTTTGGCAAAAATAATTTTAAAATCTAGGACTAATAATAACTCGACAAAATGTGTACTCTATCCTTGCTTACCTGGGACTGCGCCCAATCTCAATGAGCGTACGAGCATGCCCCAGTCTGTCACAATATTTTTAATAAAAACTAAGATTATTAAGGTTATTTTATATATCTAATTTATTCTGGCATTTATTATTTATTACTCTCAGAATTATAAGGCAATGAAAGCTTTCTTTTTACCTTGGATGATTCTGCCCAATCTATTTGTACCTGTAATAGATTACTTGCAGATATAGATTTAAAACACGGCATAGGCTTTGTACCCTATAATTTTAGATCTATTCCAAGAACAACAAAGTCATTAGAAGCACATGGCTTAAAATTATTTCATTCGCAAGCAATCTGCAGTACTAAACTCTTACATAGAAATCAACTCCTGTCATACATCATAACTCTATGTTTTTCGCTTCACAAATAGTCTCTTCACAGATGCAGTGAAACTCCAGAAAAGAACATGATGCAGTCTAGAATTTGGCATATCGGCAACAAAATAATTTCATGGAAAGTAGATTGACATTATGTCGAAGTGATTTGATAGCATACACTGCCGAGCAAAGTTTACGCTGGATGGACTCACAATTTTGTTCAAACGTAAGATGTCGATCGAGACACAATTCCAGAAAATTCACGTACTCACTCTCCGACATATTTTTACCGTCAACGACGCGTACACTGCCCGACAAAATTAATTTCATTGTCCACCACGAATTTTTATATGTTGTTATCAGATATTTTTAATTCCCCCTTTTTTTCACGTAGGTACCCCACTTAACCTCTAGCACAAGTAGATGACAGCCAAACGTGCGCCTGTTCAAATGATGAGCAATTTAGTAGTCACTTCGCTACAGGCGACGACATTAAGTTTGACGGGCAGTGTACACAAATGGTTGAGGGGCCGTTTCGAGTTGTCGGAACAAATATAATATACCAGTCTTAAAACCGCTCAAAACAAGCTAATTTGACTTATCAAATTGCTTCTCTGATTATTCCAACATGTTGATAATGACATTATTACATAATACTGATGCTTCTGACATCGACGACCCAATTCAATACAGCTAGTATCATCAGCATACTGCATTAACGAAGAATTAACCTACATAGGTCTCTATAGGAACAACAAGTCCACATTTTTACGATTCCTAAGGAAACAATTTCAATATTTAATATTCTCAGAAGAAGTACTAATTATGGAATATGATTTAACTTCATCAACTGACATCAAAGAAACAATATTATTCAGTTACAATCTTTGACACATATTCAATTGACACATTGTATCATGAGTACTTAAGTAGATTGGAGGTCATCAAAGTTTGAAAATTACAAAGTACACCACTATGCAGTATTAGTCGCAAGCCTGCGTTTATTCGTTCTACGTGGTGTAAGCAATTTATATATACTGGGTGAGTTTTTTATCTTGAGAAAACGGAGTATCTCTAAAACACTGCATCAAATCAAAAAAAGATCTTAATAAGATTTGTTATAATGTAGGGGGCTCACTGAATGGTGCCGAACTCGATCCCCCACCTCACCCCTAGAGTGGGAGGGGGACAACTTTGAAATCTTAAATGGGAACCCCCATTTTGTATTACAGATTCGGATTGTACGCCATCAAGTATGTAGTTTTTGTTTGAAAATACACAAAAAAGAGCAAGCAAACATGATTTTGTGTTTTTTTTATTTTAACATAAACTAACATTTCAAAAAGCCGTTCAACAACGAAGAACTTTACTTTATTATACCCTTCATAGCCTCCATTATTGTGCAAATGTTTTGAACGTGTGTGATACCCAAGTCTTTAACAGTCGTGCAACGATTTATAAGCATGTTGTTAAAGTAGTATTTTGTTAAAATGAGGTGAGTTTTATGAGTGTACGTAAAATGTTACACTTGGACACATTCACATCTAATTTGTTTAAGGAATACCATGAACATAGAGCGGTAATTTGTTGCTGTATAAATGTGCAATCTGTTTCGGTTTGAATTCGATAATATAGTTTTAGGTTGTCTGTAAATAATAATTTTTCACAATTAAACTCATCACAAAGGCCATTAATATATAATAGGAAAAATAATGGTCGTAGATTGCTTCCTGAGGGACTCCGGAAGTAGGTACAAAGAAGTCCGATTGATAACCATTACAACATACATATCGTTTCCTATTTAGCAGATACGTCTGGAACAGAGCTGGTAATCGCCGGGTGAACCCAGCGACCTTCAATTGCCTCAGCAATAGCTCATGATCTATGTGATCAAAATAGAAAAGTCTGTATACACTATATCTACTTGACCATTAGTATCCAAACTTTCCGAGATATACTGACTCAGCACGGATAGGTTAGTAATAGTTGATCGGTTCTTCACGAAACCATGCTGATATTCCGGAAAAAATGGTTTGAATTGTGGGTGTACATATACAGTTGTAAAGACACATCTCAAATGTTTTGGCAAAGTTATTAATTATCGCAATCGGAGGATAATTTTCTATAGAACTAATATTTTCGTTTTTATGAACAGGAATAATTTTGGTTGCCTTCCAGCAATTTGGAAAATCACAGGTTGTTAAAAAAGATTGAACAAACAGCACAATGCCTTGGCAAACACATTTGCACAATTTCTAACTATGTAGCTGGGTAAGTTGTATATTAAATATAACAGAAGATGGGAAAGCAAGAATAAAAAGGAACATAGAGATAGAAGACGAGCTCGGAAGAGGACACATCATAAGATACTTTAAAGCAAAGAGGTTATAATGGGCAGGACATATAATGAAGAGAAAACCAACAGAAATGATCCGGAGGATAAGACAGTGGATCCCACTGGGGCCAGAAGCAAGAGAAGAGGTGAGGAGACACTGTGGAGGAGGATGCAAGGACGAAAGGAGTGACGGATTGGAAATCGAAGTGCAGGGATAGAAGGGATTAGAGGAAAATAATACAGGCTGCCACAACAGACTTTACATAAAGAAAAAAAGGACTAATTCACCTCCAAGGAGAGGGATTTTATGACGCTCTAGCTTCAGTCATAATCCACAAGGATTGAATGGCTTGATGATGATGATGATGTCGAACGTTAGTAATGATACTCAATCTTTGAATAGGTGACGAATTTGTGAATCTGTCTAGAATAGGCCCTAGTGATAGCAGTTGATGAGACGATTAATCAAACGGCGAATGCTATGTTTCTTGCCAATTACTAAATTGCCAATCCATATGAAAATGAATTTTTAAGAATCGCCCGTTAATAATCCATTATCGAAATACAAAAATAAAAAATCGCTAAGCAGGAGTTTTGAATTAAATAAGTTTTTACTAATTTTACCTTTTCATTCATGTCTTTTTCTCCTTCAATATTTTAGAAATATATGCATATGTGAAAAATTTCATTCATATATCGTTATTAAAAAAAGGACAAGGTCGCATATACGGGCGTGGCGATCTATTGTCAAATGTCAGCGACGTAACCACACCTGGACGTGTGCATTTGCATTCGTCCGAATTCACTCATACAATCGCCTCGTCAAATAAGCGCTGAAACTTGCTATTCTACTTTTTTCATCACATCATCAATTATAGATATGCGTTGAAAGTGGTGGTCGGGAATTTCTGTTCAGCGTACCGCGAAAGCTTGTAACGGAAATACTAAACATCATTCTATAAGCTGCCCGGAATATTAACACGTCAAGCGATTTTCGCGTTCAATACGGATAGGTATTTAGATATCTTGTATTTAACATTCCTTGATCGTAATTTGCTTGTTATAACCGTTGAAAGATGTATAACTAAAATAACTAACATTATTTGACACGTTTTAATAGCTTCCTGTTTACTGCTGTAGGCTGTAGTTACTCATACATACCTTTAAGTCGTTTTACAATATTTCAATATAATATTTAAGCTAGAGAATGCTGTGAGGACTACACATTACAAATGAAATAATTGAATAATTGAAGTATATGGTAGAAAATACAACAACAATAAATTACACATTTAAGTGGAATCGGACCATCGTTTCATGGTATATACTATATGTATATTGGAAGAGATGTAAATGATCGGGTTTCAAGTATATTACCCCTTTCATACAACGCTCTTTGAGAAAATATTGATAAAAAAATTAAGGTATTCACACTAACTCACTCGAACTTCTGAAAATGAACCCAATCCTTCTAGCACCTGTGGTTCACAGGGACGTATTTACAAAAATTATTATGCTAAATGTCTATTATAAAAATATTTATATTTGATAAATATACAGAATTAGTATAAAGTCCCGGAACGGTCGAATAGTTTTGTTAGTTGAGAAGGTATTTCTTTGAAATTTGGTATGAGTAAACAGTTAAAATTTGTGAGTTTACTTATGATATCCTCATTTTGTTTACGCTTCCTGTTTGATGGCAATTGTTTTCAACTTTTGTTTTTTTAATGGGACACTCTGAATAGTTTTACGCTATCGGATGTAGAATGAAAAACTGCGTATTGAAACATCAAAGTATTTAAATAATTTTATTGTATTATTTACAGAAAAGAAAATTTCGATAGCATTTAAATAAGTTTGCCTTGTAAACAACCTGTCAGATTGTTGCCATAGGTTGTTTACTTCACTATCAAGGGTAAGTATTTTATATTGAACAAACACAGATCTACACGAATCTTTACAATTCAATTTAAACATTGCTCTCGTACAGGCCATTTGTAATATAAATATTCGATTTGCTGTTAATTATAGAGTTGTTGAGGTCGAGAGAGATTAAAGATTTGTATTTTAAATATTTATTTCATATACCCCTACTATGCTAATATATATAATTTAATGCCAATTCAGACCGCTAAAGATGGAACATATTCATTCATAAAAACTACCCTACTAACTACCTAAATATCATGCCGTAACCAATCCAATTCTTTAGCAACATTACTAAAATAATTCCCACCATTCAACCGACTCGTTGGTATGTGTATATAAATATTCTAAATATTGATAATGATTTGAATATACAGGGTATTCCACGTAAGTGGTTCATTAAAAGTTTATAATGTTCTATTATTTACTTACATTTGAGATTTTGGCACCATTATCTGTTCGATTGGAATTATAAATGTAAAATGCTTTAACCAAAATATCACTTTCTGTTGACCGGAAATGAATGTTAACTTTGTTATTTTAAATAGAATGATCTAATTTTTTGTTCATTTTTGGATTCTACGACCATAAATACGTCAGTATTCATTGGCTATTCCTATAGCTACATGTTGCCGTTTTTGAGCTATTTAAGTTTTTCTTTTTTTTTAGTCATAATCATTGCATCATTGAGAAATTAATATCTAGGTTCATACTGCAAGAAGAGACTCCAATTTGCTGAATGTAGATATAACCCTAAGAAACGGCACACACACACATCACATTCTAACATACAGGGTGTTCAAAACCGAGGAACAAACTGACATATTTTCAAATGCAGAAAACTTTTTTTAAATAGAACAGCCTGTATTTTAATTCGAAATTAGAAAGTGAATATCATCCCTATCATTTTTTATCGGCATTCCCTATACCTATCTTTAATAGATTTTGAGATATGAGCGACTATTTGTTAAACAGACTAACTAACCTATCTTTAAATGTTTGTAGCTGGCTCTAAATGGAATTATTCTCAAATTCATGTATTATTCTTTGAATAACCATACAAGAATGTCGCTGTTCGAATAGACATTTCTATTAATATTGCGTTGTACAAAAGTGTAATTACGATGATATACATAAACACTTATGGTTAGTCAATGAATTTGACATTAATCCCATTCAGAGCCAGTTACAAACATTTAAGGATAGGGCTACTTAGACTGTTTAGAGATGATATTTACTTCCTAATTTCGAATTAAAATACAGGGTGTTCTGTTTAAAAAAAATGAGTTTTCTGCATTCGAAAATATGTCACTTTATTCCTCAGTTTTGAACACCATATACGTTAGAATGTAAAGTGTGTGTACCGTTTCTTAGGGTTATATCTACATTCATAAACATAGCAAATCTGGAGTCTCTACTTGCAGTATTAATCGAGATATTCATTTCTAAATGATGCAATGATTATGACTAAAAGAAAAAGAAAAAACTTAAATAGCTCAAAAACGGCAACATGTAGCTATAGGAATAGCTAATGAATACTGACGTATTTATGGTCGTAGAATCCAAAAATGAACAAAAAATTAGATCATTCTATTTAATAATAATAGTTAATAATAGTAATAGTTTCTTTATTGTTGCACCACTTGTACAAATTAAATAAAATAACAAAGAAAAAACATTTAAAATAACAAAGTTGACATCCATTTCCGGTCAAACGGAAGTGATATTTTGGTTAAAGTATTTCACATTTATAGTTCCAATAGAACAGATAATGGTGCCAAAATCTCAAATATAAGTAAATAATAGAACATGATAAACTTTTAATGAACCGTGGAAACTTACGTGGAATACGCTGCATAAATACCTAAAAGCATGTTTAAAGAATATTCTAGGAATACCCTCTGGATAAGTAATTTATGGAGAAATTGTGAAAAAAACGCTCTATTCCTGTACCTTTGGAAGAAGTTCGATAGTAAGCAAAAAGTTTAAATAATGCGTCTTATTTAGCTTTGGAAATAATATGATCACAAATCGTTGAAAACTATTACTAAAGTGAGATTCTTAAGTATTGGAAGGAACATAGTACTAATTAAATTCACTATAATAAAATCGGAAACCACTTCATTTGAAATATAGTATCATAAATGTCATTTTGTTTCCATTTTAATGTCTATACTAAATTAATGTTGCTGCTCGGTTTTTAATTCTGAATTGGCAAAGTTCAGAAAAATAACATTTTGTAACACACAATTTTCTGATACGTATTACCATATCTACGATCTATAATTATTTTTCTATCTATTCCTGACACTTAGATTTAGAAGCACAGAATTGACGCATTGCTACAATATATCTTTTATGGAATTGTATTTTCGATTATATATAGCAGGGATCTTCTTCTGCTATGGCCGTTTCTTAAAAGGTATGGTACATACTATACGGATTGCAGTTTAGAACCTTGCTTTGGTGAAATGTGGTAACCAGTTTTCTTGGTTTAATGACGGTGCCTGCAAAAATTAATTGTATTAGACTTTATTTATTCCTTTTAAAACATGGAGAAGTATAATGAAAACAAAATAGAGTTTTAGATAACATAACATGAAGAGATCATTTAACCTCTTTTTAATATAAAATTGAAAACAAAATTAAAAGTTTAATTTTATTATTTCTTGTTTATTATACTTGAATAATCGATTCGAGTATAATAAACAATAATCAACGTTTAAGCGAGAAGTAGTGCGTTGAAGAATCCATTAGCGCACGCTACCAGCAACAATCCATTTCGAATCGGTAACGATTCGATTACTATTGCGGGCTTACCGTTATAATGGTATTAGAAACCGACAAGGTCGTTACGAATAATGCACGCAACACGTTAATAAAAACTCTGTGCTGTGTTGACTTCTCATGTCGCTACAGATTTATTAATTCAACGACATATTAAACGCAAATATATAAATCATTGGAAATTTGCAACAGCAAAAAAAGATATATGTACGTTACAGATCTACAAGATCGCAAGCAGTGCTGATGAGATCTAGGTGAGATTTATACCTTCCTGTTTGTTTAAATTAACATTCTTAATGATGGTTAAGCAAGTTTAGATGACATCGAACTATGGCGTAAATGGTAAACAAATAAATCAATGTGGAACATTGTTGGTGTATGTATGTTGGTGTATATATATTATAATAAATCCCTGATATCACTAATTAACCTTTACAAGAAACATTAACCTTTGCAGAAAAATGGAAACTACTACTTTCGGCAATGTCATTCACATGCCCATTAATAGAATTAACAAGATCAGGAGTGATTCAGACGTAAATAAATATTACACCTATGAAAAATAAATAAAAAAATGTGATACTGTCATTCCAAATATTAATTTTATTTGGTGTTAAAAGAAATTTCCTAACTGCTTAGAACTCTTAGTTTCTTTTTTTTATATTTAATATATGTGTATATATACAGGTGACATAGAAAAAACTACAGTACATAGCAACATGTGATAGAGGACCAAGAAATAACAAAAAAAGTTCCTAGGTACCAATGTCCGATTGCTTTTTGTTTTCAAGTTACAAGCTGTTGAAGTTAAAAGGCTTTTATTAAACAAAACAACATTCAAGGGTGTCCAAGGTGTTCAAATTGGTAACCTTGTTCCTGTATACACATTTCCAATCTTCGTGCTAATGAAGATATGGCCATGGTATAGGTGCTTCACGACCAATCCACATATTTCCAAATTTTCTTTGCAGAAATTCCCTTACTCTCCTAGAATAGTGAGCTGGCGCGCCGTCATGCATGTAGTACATTCTTCTAATACTATTCAGTGGAACATCTTCTAATTAAGTATTCAGTTCATTTTCCAAAAAAATTCGATAGGGTTCGCCTGTCAATCGTCTGGGCATTCGAAATGGACCAATTAGATAATTGTCGATTATACCTGCCAACACATTAATGCAAAACCCATACTGGTGATTCAGTATTACGTTCTGATGAGGGTTTTCATCGTTCCAATAATGCATATTGTGAATATTCAAAATGCCATCGCGAGTAAAACCTGCTTCATCGGTAAACAAAATTAATGACAGAAAGTTTTGCCCTTTATTTTGCAACCACTCCCAATATTGTAAACGCGGTAGGAAATCCTGTTCCAATAGGTGATGGATTTTTTGGAAATGAAATGGATGAAGAAGTTGTTCTTAGAGGACTTCCCTAACAGATTCACGATTGACATTCGGTACAGCTGCGCTTGTTCTTCTGGTGCTTATTCTAGGATTGTCTTCTACTATTTGCAAAATAGCTTCTTCATTTGCAACAGTACGACGAGTTCTGTTAACACCAGAATCAAATTTTGGTTTTTTAAAGCAACCATCTTCTCCAAAACGCCTATGTACGTCAATAAAGGTCCTAACATTGCCTTAATGGGTATCTCTCTCGATAGATCCGTTGAGCTTCGGAAGATTTGAGCGAGCTCCGCCGTAACACATGATCATGTCCCTGTATTCTGCGAAAGTATAGCGCACCAAATAAGACTTTCAAGACACTATGCTAATATTGGTTTGACATTTACCAAATGTTTTGTGTCATGAAATCACAGCCTACCTTAAAATATCTTTTATTGCCTAGGTAATACTAAAATACAAGAACAACATAAAAAAACAGTTTGTAATTTGAAAAAAAAAAAGCAATCGGACATTAGTGTAGATGCATTTTCTTTGTTATTTTTCGTTCCTCTATCTCGTGGTGCTATGCATTGTAGTTTTTTTCTATGTCACTCTGTATAGACGCTAACTCCCTTAGGAACGACTCTGGTTACCTTACTTGCTTTGACACGTATTTGTTTCTTTTTATTACTGCTTATCAGATGTGAAGCAGGAATATCAAGAAATTAATTATTGAAAATGACCTGGTTCTTCTACAAGGTAATTGATATAATAGAAAGACGTCAGATATAATATACTATCTAAGAACAGCAATAATATAAGAGACGGCCTTCAGCTCTCCTTCAGATCCTTGTTTTAATCAAAAGGATCTCACGTGTAATTGTGGCACAATACAAATACATATACATAATACCGTGCTTACATGTATCTGATGAAAAGTGTCGAATTTATTCAATAGTCTATCTTACAAGGTACAGCATTAATTATAAATGTATGTATTATTCAAACATTATGAATAGGATATGTATGTGCGTTTTAGTAACAGGTGTTCTAGATCGGCACAATATATCATTTTCACCTGCAGAGTTTAAAACCTGATTTTTACATTAGCCATTTAGATAAACGGTTAATAATTTAGTACCTACATCTGTATGAATTTATATACTGCTAGTAAAATGATTTGATTTTAACTTTTTTTAATTCATGAAATAATATATAACACCTGTACGTATGTTTGAGGGTTTGTATAAGGTCAGATACAACTAATTTCTCTTCACTTGCGTATTTACAATGGTAGTTATCAATGAAAATGTCTCAGAGGATTTGTATCGTGCAAGTTTGCTATACATAATAAATCTGTCTTAAGTGACCTTGACCCGGAAATCATAATTTTACATTGAATGCGGTTAATATCATGGAAATAGAACGACAAATCTGTACTTTCTTTAACACGTATTTGTGTTTATATTTTGTTGTACGTGTGTACACACGTCCAGTATCTAAATCGTAAGATCGATATGTCAAGAGCAGTAATGTCAAGAAAAAGTGATAGGTATATGTTGGGCATACACAATATAGTTTTTGATTAAGTTTCAAATGATAATAACATATATTAAATGTTGCCTTAAATGTTCAAAAGAGGATAATATAAGGTTTAGAATGTTTAGAAAATAGTATAAGCTCCTTTCCTTTCATTTATTTCAAAATCTTTATGACGATATGTTTCGCGCGTCTTCAGCAGGTCTTAAGAGAGGTCAAAATCCAACTTTAAAAATTAATTGTAATATAAATGCGGAAGTTTAAGTTAATATTTGCATAACTATTGACTGACATATTATACATAACTTCATTCAGTAGGGCAATATGATTATATTCATAAAAGTGTTATTAAAAGTAGTTGGCAATGTTCTTAATTCTAAGTTATTATTAACAGTTTTCTGTTTTCCTCTTTTTTCCTTTAAATACAACTCACACAGAGTCAAATTATGGATTTTATTATTAAAATGTACAGTGATTATTATTAAAGTCAACGGTTTAATAAATTTTGTAGTTTTACTTCTCGGAGACAGAAACATATTTATGACGATGCTAAATGTAAGACATCTATTGTTTTGTGTAATTGCGCTATTCTGTTCGCAAACATAGGAAATAAAATAGTGTTTATCAGTTGAATTGTTTCTTTGCTTTTGCTTGAATATACACCTGAAGTTTGATAATCTGCATCAATTAACCACAAGCTAATCCTTACTATTGAAATATCTAAGTTATAAACAATTTATGCTAACACTGTAAAATTTGAGGGACAGAAGTATAAAATTAAACTTGCTTTCCTTCTGTCACCGAAATTTAAGAAATAGTGTTGCTTAGTAGGTAATAGATCATTGCACATGTTTATAGTATTATTTATATCTCACAGTAAATAACCATTCAGTCTAACATATGCAATATTAACGCTGAATTCAAATTAGCAATATATGTGCACCCAGTGCATCATTCCAAATTTTCGGAAAATTTTAAAGTTTTCTTTATTAAAGTAAGCTATTAGTGTTATCATGAACCTGTTTAGCCTGAGAACTATTATTGCGGCTTGTTTTACGAGATCATAATGATAAGTTTCAATGTACCCCGGATTGCGAGTAGATCGACAAACACCTTTTATATACCAACAGCCCATACAAATGTATTAGTTACAGCGCCTATTACTACAATGTGCCGTAATGCAAATAAGCTACGTCCTGATATTTGATGTTTGGAGTATGATATTCGTTTTTTTTAATTCTTTATTCTTACGTTATTATAATTTTTTGTTATATATATGTTGGTTGGCTAGATTATTTTGTAACTTTACCTTTAGTTAGAATTTTATTTTATTTGTACGTTGTTTATTTTATATCTATTGTCCTGTAATTGGATGCGTCTGGTGGACAATAAAGAACTATTATTATTATTATTATTATTATTATTATTATTATTATTATTATTATTATTATTATTATTATTATTATAACTAAAAGACAGAGTTAGTTCAGCGAGAATGCTTAACAAATATTAAATTCCTTAGGCTTTATCTATTGTTGAAAAGAAGTGTGTTTCATAACGGTAATAATTTAGTTCTAATTCATCCACCCCATCAAATATAAAATTAATTAATTAAATATTGATATATTAAGGGCTTAATTTTATATTATTCTCAAAACTACTAAACTACTAAAATTTACATTTTCTTTTCTAAAATTAAAAATGAAATTGAAACTTATACAATGTAATGTTGCCTATTGTATCCAATGTAATAACTGTAATGGTTGCTAAATAGAACAGACTAGATAAAAATTTAAAAGTAGAATTTCTTTGCACACGAGTAATGTTCGCAATGGTTCATTAAATATTGTCTTTTCTGTCCACTGTAAGGATAACCTCACCCACATGTTGGAATTCTTGACGTGGAAATTAATCAATTTAAACGAAATTTTAATGAAATGTGCAACATTTTTTGTTAATTATAGAAACAATATTGATAACTTTAGCTGCATTTATGCTAACTTGCTTAGACATTTTGAGAATAATTTCATTAATATATTAAATATATTGTTGTTTTTTGGTTTGTTCTTCTCTCACCACTGCTGTCTAGGTGACGGAATTTTATCGTTTGTAGGTCTATTCAGTCGTTCTAGAAAGTTTTGACGTATCCCTAACAGCCACAAATATACCAGAAATATTTTTAAAAATATATTTGGTAAATATTTTTCGTGAGAGGCTTTGAATATATTATAATTATATATTTTACCTAAATATAGATAAAACATACAATTCAAATATTTACTTCATATTTTAAATTAATGTAAGTTTGATATTTTTTAAAATATTTGTAAAATGTTATTTATATGAAAACTGAGATTTTTTTATGCAATCATACAAAGCTATTTAATTTGCCAGAATTAACTAACATTATTTGTAGACATCTATATCGTTCTGGATTCTGAATTATATTATAGCTTTTGACTTATTGTCAGTATGAATGGATGCATATAGTGATATAGCAGTTACCTCGCTGCAATTATTTTAGCTCCTATGTAATATAATTACCTTTTACGTAATATATTGATAGAAGTTACATCGCTCAACTTAAATACTAACTAAATAATAATTTTAGTTGTATATTATCAGACTTAATCTTTAAACTGTCATTTTGAATAAGTACTTAATATTTATACATATTTTACCCTTAATGTAGAAAAGCAAAAATTAAACCATTATTTTTTTATACGAAATAAATATTTACAGAAATGCAAAGCAAAATATTCTTGCAGAGTTAAGAAAAATATATTAAAAACGATACCACAAAGACATTGGCTTCCTCAACCGTTCCACATACTATCAGAAACCGTGCGTTTTTGATAGTGTGTGGAATATTAATCGTAAACTTGTATATTTGAAGCGATTATCAAATTTAGCGGATCTTTCACGAGATATTGTATAAGAATTGCATGTGATGGGCCGCTGTATAAGGCGTTTATCACAAGCAGCAAATCCTTTGCAAGAACTTCGTCGTCATCTATAGCAAACCTTGGGAAGAGATCCCACAAGATGCCATTGATCATTATTCAGAGCATGTCTCGCAGAGTTAGATAGTGCATAAACAATCGTGGTGATGTCACATGTTATTGATAAATTATTGTCGATTGTTGGTTCTTTTTCCAATTGTTATGATTTACTACTGAAGTAAATACAAATAACTGCAATTTTTATAGCACGCCGCGGCGTTTGGTAAAACTACAAGGAATTATTACGTTATTTACGTTATTATATTGACATTCATACCCTAGTTCTAAAGAGCAGTTTTTTAATATAGATTGTTGTAAGTATAAGACCTAATTCAACATTTGGATTTAAATTATTCCATTGTACAAGCATTTTTAACCGAACCCAAAGCTATTAATTAATTAAGATAGAATATCTGTAAAAATAGAAATCTTTGAAATCAAATAATTCTCATATTTCCTAACTTTCGAATATTATTTATGTTCTAACGAATTTAGCACCCTGCTGTTTTACAAGGTTAGCATTGCTACACTCTAAACCGCTTCAATAATATATTATTGATTACATGAGAAAATGCCGATCGACTTTTCTGGATGTCAGCTAATGACATCGTTTATGGACGTTCACATAGACACCTTACAATATTTTTAACCAAGCTAACTAAACAGCCAATTTTCGTAGTAATCTTGGAAGAGGAATGTTTACATATTCCCAGAATACTTTATCAAATGTCACCGCATTAATTACGTAGACAGGATCATGATAATGCGGCCAGTAACGCTTAAATGTAGTATTTTAATATTTAAAGCGATTCGAAAAGATACTGTCGTTATGATTTATGGGATGAACCTACGTATATTTCTTTACGAACAAATTGCCGTACCGGCTTTATAATTTAAAGCGAACAAACATATGGAAATGAAAGTATACAACGCTACGTACAAGTGGTTTAAATTTATTGCAAATCCAAATTAAATTTTCGCTCACCTTTTAATGTAGGTACATTGGTCGTAATTTAAATCAATTAGCTCACCATTTTAAAGCAATCTGAAACTGTTGTTACTAGACTTTATTATTGGGTCTTTGCTGGGTATTAAATTTATTGTCTTCCTTCCAAGGATTTCTATAATATTGCTTACATTAAAACTCAGTTTCTTAAAATTGTTGTAAACACGAAGAAGGAGTCATTGATTGAAGGCAAAACTTGTACGTTAATCCCCAAATCTGCCTTATGTTATTTGACAAAAACAAAAAAGGGACACAAAGCTTTCCCCACCAAATGATATCCTCTAAAAATAGAAAGCAAAAGTCATATGCCACAGATGAAAAGTGCATGCCATCTTGCTCTTCAGCTGGATGTCGCTATAGCCCAATATATACAGCTGCATTAGTATCTTGCTCTGTTTCTAGCTTAGAAGTAGTTCCGAAGGTTAACCATATCCAGACAATGTTTCTGATGTGATGTAGTAATTCACTTATTCTTTATTTCTATCCAACCAAGTCATGATATCAATAAATATCTAGGTGTGTTATGGACACCAAACTAGGTTTTAGCATGAAAAATTGAAAGTATTGTACAGCAAAAATTTTCGTAAAGAAGCTTTCGTGTAATGTTTTGGTTCTCGCTGTTTCAATTACTGTGCTGGTATTTAACTGTTCGAAGCTCATGTTTAACCAAAGGCCGTATGACTGCCTTTTACCAACTCCCAAGGTATCAGAACCAGATAAGGAAAATAAATGCTTTTTAACAAAATTACTTACAGAAAGTATATGTATGCATGTTCTTCATTTTGGTCTTTTGTTGCACATCTCTTTATAAGTACGAATTTCTTAAACCATGCTTTTCTTACTAATTAATCTTCTATATATAATAATATACTTTAATACCAGATTGTTTTATCCTTTATCTTTCTCCGTTCATATTCATTGCTTAAGGTCATTGTTCAGTTTTAACATATTTTAACATATGGACCTAGGTAAAATTCTGCTATCATTCTGTTACAATTGTATGCGCCGCCTGGTGCCAATCATATCTAAATAAAATATATGCCGATTCAAACAATCTAAGTAAATTTCTTCTGCGTTTAACTTGGCATATTTATTTTGATATGTTACATGTACTCTCATATCCACGTATTTTGCTTTTTCATAGTTTGTCTGTAATTCAAACTTATTTGTATCTTCCTAGAATATCTTGAAAGCCTTCTCGAGTTCTTTTTTGGACCTCTTGCGTATACTTCATGATGGTAAATCGAACCTGTTGCTTAGATGTTGCTATCTCTACTCTTTCTACTATTTTCATTACCACAGCTTGATTCAACTCGTCGGTTGCCTTGTCTTAAACCTTTTCCAGCTTCAAATTATCCTGAATAACTGCCGTCGTTCAAAACCTTGCTTCTTGTGTCTCTTAGTGTAATTTTCACACAGTTTATTATTCCTTTTGGAATTCTTAATGTTACCAAAAGCACTTCATAGAACCTTTCTTTGGAAATCGAGTCACATGCCTGCTTGAAGTTAATACCATTTTATATTTTAAATGTATTTCATCATTTTAGGAAATTACTAAACATTACAACATAAATTAAAAAAAACATCAACTATCGAAATTAACAGAATTATTTCCCCAATTGCTGTTTTATAGAGTAGTTTAGATATCTTACTTTCGACGATATCATATAATAGTAGCAGCTTAAACTATGATTATCTTTTTTTAAAACCACATTTTAATAGTAATCGCATTAAAATTGGTATAATAATCTTCAATCTATAGCATGAAAAACGTTATGATTGCTTCATTCGATATTAGTATTAGAGATAATACGATGTAAAGCATTTTTGTTACGGTAAATATAAAAACGGGTTTCGATATCAGATACCAATTGTTGCGGTAAATATAAATTTATTGTCATTAGCCTTGGTCAGTCATGGTAATCTTATTGGCAACCGTTACTTTTGAGTAATATGTTCTTAATATAGATGGAACGAAAAACATTAATTTCCCATATGTTACAAGAATTTATTTGAAAGACGAAGCTAGACTGTTTAGTAAACAATTAAATGCCCAAATATTGTTTTGTAGTCGTTAAAACTCTATCAGAAATTGACATTTATAACTTGTTTTACTACTTATAGTTTTTTAAGTAGGTCTTATATTTTTAAGCATTTTTCGCGAAGATATCATTTTGTTCCATTAATCTCATGCCTGGGTATCGTTAGTTATTTTACTAATATTTCATTGATTACAAATGGACTGAGGTCATCATGTAAAAACATACATTTTGAAATTTTGAGTTTAAAAGCATATGGTTGCAATGCAAATATCTTTGCAATATTACACCGAATATTAATTATTTGAAGAATGAATCCTGGAATGTTATTGTTGGCTAACTGTAAACAATTTCTATTATGCTCTCTTAGCAGTTTATCTCTTATTTTCGAAAAAGGAATCATAGTAGAAAAAATCAAACTTTCTCATTTTTTTATTTTTGGAGACTGACCTGAAGTCTTCGGAAACATAGTAACCTTTTTATAATTAAGCTACTATTTCTTTTACTCATTAAATTATGCCAGCCATTCCAATATCGTGCTATCCTATACTAATCTAGTCTCTGGTGGGTTGATCTAAATAATCCTCTTTGTTCATTTTAGGCTTTTTGCATCCAGAATGTGGTAAGCGGTCTCTGTCATCCTATTACACAGTCTGCAGTTGGTATCTCCAGTGTTGATCCCCATTTTTGCACAGTGGCCTGCAAGGAGACCTGTATGCCACAATTAAGATCCTTAATATACATTTATCCTGTAATTTTGAGATAACACCATGGTGCGATTGATCCGAAAATCTAACAAATGGTACACAGGTGATTACTACCGAGGTGCAGTAGTCTTTCGATCTTTTACTTTGGTGGTCTTTTAATAACGATCTTTCCATGAGTTTGCCTTTCTGTTGTATCTTAGTGTTCTTTGTATTTTCTTTTATCCAACTTTCTACTTGCTCTCGGGCCGTGTTTTTGAATACTCCTAGAACATGGTCTGGACTTATATATGAAGCCGATAATCCTTTCCAAGTCATCCGCTTTTTGGTTTCCTTCGACTGTCGAATATCCGGGTGTCCAGAGCAAAGAGACTTTATTGCGGTCTGTTAGGTTAATCAGTTCTCGAATACATTCCTAAATCAGTCTTGACAAACATTTTGGCGTCCACTAGTGCCCTTAGTATCGTCTGGTTGCCTGTTGTAATATAATTTTTTGTTGCACAATGCAATATCGCATATACCTTGAATGACCGTGGCATATTTTCCTAGAGAATAGGTGGTCATTGTGCTTCTCACCTCACTGTAGGTAAGCTGGAATCAACCCAGTTCTGTAGCTGGATTGATTCAAGCTTAGCCGATCCGTGACTTTCACCTCGAAGTTTCGATTAAATAAATCTGTTGAAATTGTGTGGTCTGGTCTCAATCCCAAAATTTTGCCTTCCACATGACAGTATTTTTATTATATATCCCAATCCTGTATATATACTGCTTCATAGCTCTTGCAATCTAAGAGGTCTAATAGGCATTCCATTGCTGCTATAGGAGCAATCTTCATTGCGCCTGTTATTCCTAAACACACAAGCCTCTGTTACAAATTGCTGGTATTTATTTATTTCATGAAGAGAACTTTGGCCCTTAACAGTTCATCTATCTTGCGTCCATGATGGGCATTTAATAATTCTTCTAGTATTTTGGTTGTATTTGTATCATTACTTCGGACGCATCTGTTTATAAAAACCACTTTTTCTTGTACTAATTTCACGAATATTCGGAAAGACCCAAGGTTGTCTCTGTTACTTATCAGATCTCTTTCTATATTCAACAATGATTGCATATATAACTTGTGGATAGTAACTGGCCTTGGTACTTGTCTTATACTTTTAATCTAACCCTGAAAATGTATTAATGTTCAACAAATAATAATTTTTAGACTTTTTTAACTAATATTTAATAAATCGATTCTGGAACCACTTACTCTCTACTTTCTATACCTCTTGGAAGAATTGATGATTGCGAACTTCGCACAGAATAATTCCAAGAATTAAAATTACAAGCCATCCGTGCGTAATTTCTGATTAATATGTCGTTTCTTTGTATTATACACCAACCGACAAGATAAACAGATAGGCGCACGTCTGCACCGGTACTTATATACATAAGTATTTCCAATCGCTCAAGGGCCGTTTTGTGCGGCATCTTAAAGAGTTGTTCCCGAACTACAGGACAACGACACATAATTGTACGGAAATTCCTTCGTCGAAATTAATTAGTCCGGTAAAACTTTCGCATGAGGGGAGTGTAAATGCGTGCCACACACATGGAAGCTGCTTAATTCGATAATATTTCATCTGATGTTCCGACCAGCTTGCAGAGCTGGTTTGAGCGTTTAATTATGCTTTGAGGAAAAATCTATGACAGCTACTTGGCAGTCTTTTGTTTGTACTGTTCGTTAAAATATTTTACACTAAGAACTCGTAACGTATTGGATGTATCATAATAATTTGTAAGTAAGTGGAATACCCATTATGATTTTGCGAGAGCGAAGACTATTATCTTCTTAATTCAATTAGTAGATGTCCAATGAAAGATATATTGAAAAAAAATACTTTGATTAATTTAAAACAAAATGTTATATTAGCCTTTAACGTTAGCCGAAGAGTCGGAGAAACTTAGGTGTTTGATTAGAGCATATATCTTTCGTTAAGGGTCCTGTTTTGATTTGGCAATATTTAGTGTCAGCTTGTATCTAAAAATTTATATGTGATTTTTCAAAATAATACAACATTAAGTTTAACATTGTTGTTTAAACATTGTGATTTTTTCATCTTTTTTTTGCATAATCTAGCGCCCAACAAACATTTTTTACTAACACTTTTTTATAACTGTAATAGTCAAAATTTAACTATAGTATAGGAAAGCAGAGGCATAGTATAAACACTAAAGACAATGGATAAAGTTCAATGGGGGTCTTAATTTCTAAGCTTAAGGGGAGGTTTACATATATATATCGGCAAAGTCCAAAAACTTTTAGTTTTTTTTTCAGACAAAGGAAAAGATATACGAAATATGGCTTTTTGTTAATAAATATATTAAAACTTGAACATTTAAAAAATATATTTTTTTAATGTACTAGGTAGCAATGCACAGAAAACGCAAACTGCGTAAACTCTAGCATAGCAAAAGTGATCTGAAATGAAAATAAAAATAAGAGTTAGAAATATATAAAATTTGTTGGAGGAATATACCTAAATTTAACAAATAAGTCGAAAGCAAACAATGTGGCAGATACCTGAACCTTGATTTTGATTATTTCTATTTCTTTTTTGTGTGCATGACGATATAAAAAATGTGAATATTGCATTTTATAGATATTATAGGTATAACCTGCAATAAAAACTGTTTACATTAAGAAAACAAAAGAATTAAGTTGACATTATTGAACACTTGAAGAACTAGACTTTCACAGATTTTGAAAATCATGTTTGAGAAAAACGCGTTCAAGTTCGCAGCAAAAATTTTACAATTAGCTCAACATACACCTAGTCAGCTATTCCAGCACCATACATTAATCCTTCTTCTTCATACTTCTGCATTTGCAAAATTTGTTGCTTCCCTTTAGACAGCACAGCGAGTTTTGCAGCGCTGGACGTACTCTGCTCTGCCCGTTGTATGCGCTGACGATTAGAATTGACAACGAAATTTTTGGCATCAAGTCCTACTGCAATTCCCACCGCATTCATTATTTGTAATACAGAAAAGTAACCTTCATTGAATAAATTTGCGGCAATGAAGGTAGCAAGTTGAATTGTTTGTGGTCGCAGTGTAAATCTTTTGGAGCTAGTTTCTACACACATGAATTAAACGAGTCGTTTCAGTTTTGACAATTTTTTCCAATGCATCTTTGCAATAAATCACTGTAGAAAAAACTTCATAAATCGGCCTAATAGCATCTTGATTTTTTTTGCAAAAGATGGCCATGTATGAATGAAGCAAGCTCAACCTTGGCTTCTGCAACGCGCCACTTACACAGGCTGTCCACACCTTTTGGACAATAAATGTGTCGTTTTTTCCTGTGCTACTCTGATGATCCGTAATCCGGTTACCTTTGCCATCATATTCCGCCGTACCTTACTTTAGTTTCCAATTGGCGCAGTTTTGACAAAGTGCTCATAGCAAGCAATATCTATAACTTTCACCTGTACTTTCCAATTAAAGTAGCTCTACCAAATGAAACACCTAGTTTTTTTCATGAGCCGTGTCCAGATACTATATAGACGTAGTGGCTCTTTTTCTGCTAATACTTTCTTCTTCTTCTTTCACGGTTTTCTTTTGAACTAATTCAAAAACAGCTTTCGACGCAATATGTAAATTATCGACAAAACCTTAGTAAATAGAGCTACTGGAGAACTACTCCAACACTTTTCTAAATAAATTGGGCATCTTAATTAAAAGTTATCTATATTCTTTTCCAACTTCACACCAAACACTGAATTAGAAAAAGTAATCGCAGAAATATACAATGCGACAAATACAACCGCGGCCATAAATGGTGAACCCTTTAGTAATTCTAGGAAATACGGTTCCACGAAACTATTTATTTGTTATCTTTAATGGCTTTTCTAAAAAAAATAGTGTAAGTAAGTGCATCTGCAATAAATTGATACATTTTATGATAGTTTTCTAAAGCCTGGGAAAGTGTGTTCTAAGTAAAAGAAATATTGTTAGATCAGTTTCTTCAAATGTGCGTTTTATTCGGATCTAGTTGCTTCGTATTGTTGTAATATAAATAGCTACTCTGTCGTTTATTTGTGACCCCGACTGTATAGTGACATTTATAATCATTAAAGACAACTATACATATACTAACAAATAATGAGTGTGATACTTCGACCCGAGTAGCCCCGAGTCGAATATGGTATTGCATCTAATATGCTCCGTTTGTGTTCGGTCCACCCGCTCTTTTAATAAGCCGTAGCGGCTTAAACAATGCGAAATATTACGAAACCGCTTTAACCATGTATTTTAGATATTTGGAGCTTTCAAAAAATGCAAAAAGCCAAAAATTGATTTTTCCAGTCAAATATATGTAAACCTCCCCTTAAGTTCAATTCAAATAACAGCCTCCCAATATGGCAGTTTGTTATTGTTCCATTGGTATCTACATAAATTAGTTTATTTATCCGTTTATTTATTTTATTTATCCGTTTAATCTACATGATTTACTTGCTTTATTTCTTTATTTTACGTATTTTATTTGTTTTAAATTACCTATGCAGTTTTAAAAACAATTAATGAACCTTGATAAGGTGCATCCTGTAAAAGGTAAAGTTAGTGGCCATAACATTTACATACTTTGTTATATATTATATTGTTAGGTTTAAGTGAAATAACCGTGAAAGAATACGCCAATGGACATCATGCTACTGTGCCATTCGCCCTTAGAGGATATATTCTGATGCTAACGATGGTCGCAGTTTCTTTGGATTTCCGAATGAATCTATTATATACAACAGGACAAGAATTAAGAAAGTACATGGAAAAGAAGAACTATTGTCGTTGTGCAGAGTTTCCTAGGTCACATTAAATCAATTTATTTGTTAGATACTCATTTTAAACCGTATCGCTATTTATCACGATAACTAACTAAATGCATTTTATGTTCACTTTTTAAAATAAGGTAATTTTGGTCTCAACTGCATTATGCCAGTAGAAATTTTAATCCTGACATTTATTCACATTATAGGCAACTCCATATTATTTAGTCTACGTCTGAAACTCTATGCACTTGTGCACCCCCGTAATTGTTGACAAACCAGTGCAAGGTCGGATGTTAGATGTGAATTAAATCGAATAAAAAGGAACAGTCTTTATATTACACAGAACGATATAGTCATAACTCTTTAACCCTAATTACAAGTTAGTGTGTGTTCTCGTACAACAAAATTATTAATTTATTTGAGAATGAACCACAACATATTTATTCCTGGAAGATTATTTTATATTCTAAAATATATGTAAATAGAGATTTAGTTCCACAAAAACGAATGATGTGGACTCAATTATTGTAGAACAGTTACAAATATACATATGTATCACTAATCAAACATTATTTTACTATAATCGTGTTTTTTTTTTATTACTATAAGCTGTTTAGAAATATTTGCAATTAAATTAGGATAAAAAACGATACATTTGTGAACTTTTCTAATCTATTTTCCTACTTCTTTTAAAATATAAATTATTCCACACGTTTGAAAATGCCCGGCAACAACTTTACAAGATGGCAGGTAGACTTGAAGGTCATTTAAAACGCACCACAAAAGAACAAAAGATTAGCGAGCTCGTTCTTACTTATTGTATATTGTGAGAGAAGGAAGGAAAGAGCGCGGCACTTTAAAATATGTGTCTCCCACCACTTGCCTAACGCCCAATATCGTTTCAACATTGGCATCGGTGCGTATTGCAGGGTAATTTTATGCATAGTATAAGATCCCTATACTAAAATTAAATTTTGTCGACTGTAGTATATACAAACACAATATCTATCGTGAAACCTGGTGCAAAACTGGAACAAATTGTTGAAAGCAAGGAAGATCTGGTTGAAGGTTTTACTTGACAACATTTCACGTAACAATGTAACCATCCTAGCTAAACTCCGTCATATAGTTTGGTACACTTGTTTGATTGTATGCTTTAATGTGTGTATACGAGATAATCGTTTTTAATCAATGCAGCTATATTTTTAGCTATAATCTATAAATGCACAACGACACAAACTAGATTAATATTATTAAATACTTTTAAATCTTCAGATTATTATGTTATATGCACTGTATATCAATATTTTTTTCAGTAATAAATTGCTAATGGAATCATTGCATAGCATGGCGTATATGATCGTTATAGGATAATCTAGTACATATTATTCACTCACCAATCGTGAGCAAATCTTTAACCTTGTGCTTGTTGCACGATCGAAAGGATATCGCAACTAAAATGCACCGAATAGATTGCACATCTTTAATTGTAAACAATTGCGCTCATATTTAATGGTAATAGAACAGATACGAAGCGGGCTGGAAGGTCCTAACAGATACAATAAATACCAGATGTCTTCAAAGTGTAACTTCTTTTATTGAAATTTCACGGCCACTAGTCAATGTAACTATTGTTATTGCATAGTGCAGTTAATGTGAGGCCTACTTTTAATAAATTACTACTTACCAAGATACCTAAGCGTAGTGCATAAGATTGCACTGTACTACATTAATTTCTGTACCTCGCGCTCATCAGCTTACATAATCGATAAACGCCGAAGATCACAGTATGCTTAGAAGTTGTTTGTGGGATTGAAAATGTCAAAGTTTTTAGATTTAATATTGCACATGAGATTGCGTTAAATTGCTAGTAAGTTAACCAAACTAGATTATGTTCTAATATAGGGATGATGCACCAGTATTTATGCATATATAAATAAAAACATATAAGCGCGTAAGTGTGTGTATATAGGTTAACTTAAACATACGTGCTTGCTTTTCATGCTATATTCGTGGTTATGATATAGTTTATTAGCTCACATCATGTAAAATATAATATATGTATCATTACAGAGTCATAAAATGATCGTTTTAAGAAAACCACATGAAAAGAAAATAACACAAACAGCGACATAAATTTGCATTTACGAAGATACGATTTTGTTCACGTGTACGCACGCTTTTACATAAATTTAACGTTTGGTGCAGTAAATGTTAGGTGCGGAATACGTCTTAATCATGGAAAGGTGAAATATGTATGTTCGCGCCCGAGAGAAAGTATATACCTCTCAGGTACCGAAATTGCTTAGCCAGACAAAAGAATCACAAAAACGGGATTTTCTTTTATTACGTCCATAAATATGTAGAATGCTGAAAGTGGGTAATGAGCGCTACATTAAAAAAAATAGAAACCATACGTACTGCACCGTTGTTTATTAATTACTAGGACGGAAACGTTTGCGACATCCGAGTTATTTACTTAATTGCTACGAAATATTGATTACAAAGTAGCAGCTAAAAATTATGTATTCATATGGTAATTGGTAGGTACATCAGGTATTTGCTAAAAAGCACCTCTCTAGTATTGCATAAAGTTTGGCGGTGTGTGTGTATCCGCACATTTTTATTAATTCCGAAAACTGGTGCACTTTCAAATTAGATTTTGTAATAATTTGTCGGTTAGTTTCGTTTTTGGTTTTAATAACCATAACATTGCTTACCGATGAGAGCGTTCTCTAATTGATATACCGACGCCTCCATAACCGATAAGGCGATAAAACCCATCTAGGTATACGTAAAAAACGTATATCTGAAACGATATCTTGGTTAGTTTTCGCAAAGACACGACAGAAAGATGAATCGATTTAAGTAAAAGCAGAAAAGTGTTGCTGTTATTTCTGATACTAATTAATATTTAATGAGATCGATTCCGCAAGTGTCAATTCCAAACTGATTTTGAACCGCTTTAAACGGCTCAAATGCGGTGGGCAGGTAAAGCGAAAAGCTAGTTGCAGATTTTGCCAGAAGAATGAAATCCAGTCTGCGTTGTGCCGCCAATGTAATGACCTAGCAGACACAAGCCGCTCCCAAGAATGACAGGGTTTAAGCAATTACCCAAGCAATACAAAGTGGATAAACAAACGTTTAATATTGGCTTATACCAAGTGTAATAAATGTTAAAATATTCCATTACAAAATACAATTTATCATATTTGGGGTATATGTATGATAAATATTTCATTTCGTAGATTTTATGGTTTATTATATTAGATACAAACTATTACCTTTCATAATAATAGTTTATACAATTATTTTGTCAGTATAATACACTATCCACGTTTATGGAGCGAATGTTTTACCGTTTATTATGCGACACGTGTTGAGTGCGCAACCCTAAAGCAGCACGTGCACTTGATTGGAAAAGAAGGTCAGCAGTTTTTGCGATACATGGATTTAAATGAAGTACCGGGCACTGTTTCGGATTGGATCGGAAAATTCTGACCTAGTACGCGCCTTTTCATTTAATTTCATACTCGGCTTGCTACCAAAACCAGATGAGTTATATTTTAATACTGTGGAGATTTAGGCACTCGTCTTATTTTGGCTGACTACTTGATCTAATTTTTCTCTTACTGCAGTTAATATTTGGACCGTTTTCTGTTTATAATCAGCTTTTCAGGATTTGCCAGGACATGATTTATTCAAATTTATGTAAAGAAATGCACTTAACAAAAAAAATAAAAAATTGTACACTTCTCACAGGAAAAAATCGGGACACCAGCAATCGTGAATTTTAAAATTTCTTGGGTGTAAATGCAGCTTTCAGAGGATATATGCTCTTATCAAAGCCGTAATTTTTTTTGTGTGTATTATTGCGAACAAAGGTAAAGACTAAAAGTTTAAACAGAAATATAAATATATAAAGAGAAAAAGGTTTATACATTAAATAAACACATTGGAATTTCGGTGGCGGTGTTTTCTTAGAAATACCAAATACGGAAATATTAATGCAAAAAAAAAAAACATAACAACTAAGAGGCCTCTTGAGTAGACGGCACCATTTAGAAATACACATATATGTATTTAATTTGTTTGATGTTATGTAGAGATAATTCTTTTTTTAAGATAACATATGGCGATAGGATTTTAAAATTATATTACCTATTACTATGATGTTAGTTACTTAGTTTGATTTATGCCCAAAGGTAATACTTTCGCAATAGACAATATGCCAATCAGCCTCCTGAGCTTTTGAACAATGTGATTTTCACATTGATTAATTACACTATTATTGATGTATTCATTATTGTTGTTGTTTAGTATTCTTAAATATTGTATTACTACAAAATATTTTTCTATGTATTAAAAAATTACCAAAAACAGTTTAAGATTATTTACAAAATGTTTAAAGCAATTAATTTCGCAAAGAAATTATTTATTTTATTAACCCTCCGTATATGTATTTTCAAGAAATATATCTTAACTATCGCCTGTGTAATCTAATGTCGTTCTATTTTATTGAAATCTAGCTAACACTTTTGGTCTGTAACACAGCTTCAGGCAGTAGTAACGAAAAAGTATTAAATGTATCAAATTCAAAATAAATATTTTAGCACTAACTGAGATTGACGAGCAATATGCTTTCTTACAATGTTTGTTATGTATTATAAATTCAATAATATTGTAAATAATTGTTAATAAACCTATGCTACATAAAGACAGTTTGTAGAGATCACGTGTTGGCCATATTTCAAGAAAATAGATCAACGACGTCAGATTACACAGGCGATAGCTGATATATTTCCTGAAAATACAATAAACGGAGGGTTAATAAAATAAATAATTTCTTTGTGAACTTAATTGCTTTAAGAATTTTATAAATAATTCTAAACCTGGTTTTGGTAATTTTTTATAGTTAGAAGAAAACTTTATAGTAATACAAAATTTAAGAATACTAAACAACAATAGTAATTAATACATCAATAGTGTAGTTAATAAATCTGTGAAAATCATGTTATCCCAAAACTGAGGAGGCTGACTGACATATTGTCTATTGTCTAAATTAATACTCGCGAGCATAAATCGAACTAAGTAACTAGTATCAAAGCAACACTAACAAGTAACATTAATATTAAATAATAAAATTCCATCACCATATGGTTTCTTAAAAAAGAATTATCTCTACATAACATCAAACAAGTTAAAATACATATATATTTCTAAATGAAGCCGTCTATTCAAGAGTTCTTTTTGTTGTTATGTATTTTTTTTCTTGGTATTTCTAAAGAAAACGCCGCCACCGAAACTCGGATTTGTTTATTCTATAGATAAACCTTTTTCTCTCTATATATTTATTTTTCTCTTTAAATTTCTAGTCGTTACCTTTGATCGCAGTAATATACATAATTAAGTGATGATAAGTGAATACGTCCTCCGAAAGTTGCATTTATAATCAAGAAATTTTAAAATTCTGGATTGCTGGTGTCCCGATTTTTCCTGTCAGAAGTGTACTTCTCTTATTTTGGTAGTGAGTCGACGTTATAGCTTCTTCTGGCACTCAGAGAACGTGCACTAGATCAATTCGGATCAGTCGACTCAGATCGGTATGATCCGAATTTTCCGATCCAAACCAGTGCCTGGTATTTCATTTAAATCCATGTACAGCAATTGTTCTTTTTCGATCCGAGCCGATTCAGTGCGCGTGCTGCTTAGGCAATTTGTCTGTCTTCTTTATTTGATTTCCAGCTATAAAATATCTACACCCCTCAAGTATTTAAAATGTTCTATTGGTTTCACCCTTTCTCCTGTTATTCTGATATTGTCTAGTACAACTTGGTTCTATTATCATTGTTTTTTGGCTTTATTTATTGTCTTATTATTTTTTTTCCAAATCACCACATCATAAATCTGTACTATATTGTAGGTTTTATGCCTTTTCTGCGAAGTTGGTGATATCATCGAAATAGCACAGCTCGCTGATATTAACATTTATACTTTTTAATACCACACGTAGGACTTTTTCCACCCCAATCCAGAGTTCCTTTGGCATTTTGAAACCTCATCCGAAACAACATTAACTAGAAGCGACCACCAAATATAGCCTTGTTTGGTTTTTATTTTTAAATTTTGTGGATATGTCAATTACCTCTTTATTTACAGTTTTTCTTTTTAAAATTCTCCGTCTCCTTTCTTGATTTTTGTTTTACACGGTACAGACATAGACCTGATCTTCTTCACATCTGCGAAACATATAGGCATGCACGTGAATTTACTTTATTACCTCTTTCCTGATGATATCAAATATTTTTAATATTTTTTACGTTTGACAAAATCAGTATAATAGCGTAGATATGTACTGATAAGGCAGAAAGTCGTACCTACAAAAAATACGTTCTTCAGGTTGTATTGGTGCCCAATTTATTTTGGAGTTTTTTATCTTATAGACAAGGTTTGAAAGCAGTATCTGCATTAGAAATAGTAATATATGATGATCTTTGTTTGTTGTATCGCCAAATTATTGGTCAGGAATTCGTATTGCTTACTAAATTTTTCAAAGCTTTGAGTTTTCAGTTAGCTTCCGGCCTTAGCAAAAAAGTATATCCGTACACTTTATTTATGAAAAGCTAAATAGTAATTACAATTCATCCATTTAAAGGTACAACATGAGACTACCTATTTTAAGTTCTATATCGATTCCTATAACAATTAAAATGTTCCTACTCAGACTAAATAACTTCCATTATGATTATTAATTAATATCATAACAAATATATAATAAATTGGTCAGCTATTAGTTATTATATATATTTAGTATTATTTTCATTGAAGAGATTTTAGAAATAGTTTCATTTCTGTATTATGCCTATTTCTGTAAATAATAAATGAGTATGTTTTCCCATTGTTGTGCACAAACATATTCTTTGGCTTTATTGTTGTTCTCATACATAATATCATATTATACCATATTATATTAAGATGTTATTAGTTCAATAATAATTCATAGAAATTCTAGCAACCAAGCCACTTTTTTTTATCATTTCCGACCAGTTCCTATATCCTTTCTTATGTCGATGTTATTAATTTACATATATTATGTATAATATACGCTATTAGTTTTCATTAACTCAAATTAGCATATTGTGTTTTTCATTACAAAATTGTTTTCAGCATTTCTTTATGCAAACTAAACCTAGAGGGAATCATTCAAAAAAATCTGCAGTTCATGAAAAAAATAGTAACAGCAAAGACTACCGTTTTCATTATTTAAATTGTTGATTTTAAAAATCAAATTCAAAACTGAAAATTTGTATGTAATATTTATATAAATCTTTTTTTATTTAAGAAAGTCAAACAACTCAAGAAATTAACAGAATAACACAAGACCTGCAAACCGTTACCATATACATTTTCATACCATTATTTTCTTTTGTATACTATATGTATTCATGAAGATCACCATTAATATCAAATAAATAATGAAAGAAATTTGCTTTCTCCAATGTTGGACGTTCTACACAGTATTATGTGTCTGAAATTATACACACCTTTCAACTATTGTATTATATGAGCAACTAAAGATTTATCGACTCAACGATGATAAATAATTTATCAGTAACTATCATCGACTAATGGATTTGTTAGTGTTTTATGGCTCATTAATATACTGGGAAGTGATTTAAGGAACTTCTATATTCCAAAATGATGGGTAAAAGGTGACCTTCTCCGGCATTTGATAAAAGTTGGCACTTTTTTTGATGGATTATTTATTTATACACTATTATTATATCAGTTTGCCAATTTATATTACGCATCAACTTTCTATTTTAAGATATTATGGTTTCAAGTTTGTAATATTTGGTAATTCTCAAGTATAAATTCTTGTTTATATTTCAGTACATTTGTAGTATTTCCTCATTCGTAAACTAATAAAACTGCAAAATAAAATTCATTGCATTTTAAGTACCAGGAAGAACAATAAATAAAGGATTATCTAATATGTATTATACGACTAAAACTTCTAGACTTATTTTAAAATAAAATAATACGGTGGGTTGTTGTTAAACAACACTTTTTACTATAGCATTTTGGATTTCACACTTAAAAAAGGTTTGGGTAACCAAGAATTTAGATAAGCGCAGTGGCGGCTCGTGACAATATTGTGTGGTGGAGACAATCTCTAGTCAACCCCCTCCCCTCCACATTTTATTAATTTTAGAAAATTTTGTCAGTTTAGCTCAATTTATAGTAATTTATAACCTCTTTTATTGCTAACTAAAATAATACCGACACAAAAAAATGTAGGCAAATTTAGAAGCCATTTTAAAATGAAAATACATATATTCTTATCGGAAATATTTATCTACCCAAATGTAAATACTAATGTATTTCCTTCAAAATTGCATATATTTGGTCTTTAAACTGCAGTTGAGAGCATGTACACGGGCCACGTGTTTACATTCCTCCATCTAACTAACGCAAAACTATTCAGGTGTTTTTGTGATTTTACATCGACGAAAACATAGCACATGAGTTATTTAAGTCTATAGTCGAGTAAAATATAAAGGATATTCTAAGCGTAAGCGGACGTATTTCTAACGAAGAATGGAAGACACAATTTTTATTTTCTTTGTTTGTTTACTTAAGTAAATGGTTTGTTTTTTACCTAAAACACTATTATGCTGAATTTTTCAGGAATAACTCCTTTACTATATTTATTATTTCATTTTTATAATTTTTACCGAAGAAAGATATGTATGGTGGTTGATTTTGAAATATTGTAGTTATTACTTCGATGTCATCCTGGAATTAATAACTATACTTAACTTAAACACTACACTTTATTACAATAATTAATTAAGGTTGACTAGGAGTACGGCTGTACAACGTTAAGATCACGGAGATGACAACAACAACAACTATTGGGTTTCAACAGCCTGACAAATAGTTGTTGTCATCTCCATGACAATAATTAATATACAGGGTTTTCCACGGAACTGGCTGGTTAGAAGTTTTCCGGCTTAACGAAATTCCTCAGTTTTAAAAAATTGGGGTTTGCAACAATTTGGCACTTACTTTCTTTCTAAAATATTTTCACCTTTTTTGCACTCCGGTTAACCGGAAGTCGCCACGAACTTTGTTATTTTAAATGGAACACCTATATATTATTATATTTTTTGAATTTACCATAAAATCTATGACGATTACCATTAGGGTATCTATACCTATCTTCAACTGTTTCTAAGATATTACGATTTTTGTTAAAATTTTGACATTTACATTGTCGTATATAATTGATTAATTCTCACTTGATTTAAGTTTCAGAAATCTCCGACTTTGGAATCAACAAGTACTAACATTGTTTTACCAAAACGTAGAAAAAAAATTCAGTGACATTATACAGGGTGTTTAAAAATTAGTGACATATCCAAGAATTTTGAATGTTGCAAAACTTAATTTTTTCAAATAGAACACCCTGTACATTTTTCTATTTTTTGATGTACAATTAAATTCTATGCCGATTTGCTGTAGCATTCCCTATACCCATCTTCGGTAGTTTTCTTTTAAATTACTCGTTTTGTTTATCACCGCTTTCAAATGGCCGAATAATTTCTATCTGGTGGGCCATGACATTAACATCACAACAATTTATTATTATTAGTAAGTATTATTGTTATAATCATTGTTTGTTACACGTCGCGTGTTCAGATCGATGAATATTATTGTGGAACTTATGAATTAGATAATGAAAAATATTGGAGAAGCTTATTCTAACCTAGATACCATAAATTTATTCTAGATTCACTTAGAATGCAGGAAGAACTTATAGAGAATTCAATGTAATTAAAGGAATTTATTGGTTGTTAATATATCTAACGAAATCCAGAAAATTTTGAAATGATTTTTCTTGATAACTTGGTTTCAAATTAAGGGAAATGGCATAAACGATAACAACAACATAACAAAAATTGTTTCACTAAAACGTAGTGTGCTTGTCAGACAAATGTTTTAAAGTTTTTGATATATTAAAGTATTTTCAAAATTATAAAGGTTTTTATGAAGGATATTTAGATACATGCATACTTAACAAATGCAATTTACAAGTAGCATAAACTTGAACCATGACATAGAGCATCAAAGAAAAATGTTCAATGTGAATTCTATTTACGTCCAAGCATTTTATTATTCGACGTCTTAATGTGTCGCCTTATACTTCTCACTACATCAACTGGGTCTAATTCATCAAACGTTCTCGTCACACGAATATTAATCTTGCTTGCTAGTACCAAAGTTGCGTACAGTGTGTAATCTATGTAATGTATTATTTTCAAAGTTTTCTGAATTTTATTAGATATATTAGCCGAAAATAAATTCCTATAATTACCATAAATTCTCTAATAAGTTCATCCTGCATTCTCAGTGAATGTAAAATAAATTTAAAGTATCCAGGTTAAAATAAGCTCCTTCAATATTTTCATTATCTAATTCATAAGTTCCATAATAATATTCATCGATCTGAACACGCGATCTGTAACAAACATGATTATAAACAATAATACTTACTACTAATAATAATTGTTGTGATGTTAATGTCATGGCCCACCAGATAGAAATTATTCGGCCATTTGAAAGCGGGAATAAACGAAACGAGTAATTTAAAAGAAAAACACCGAAGATGGGTATAGGGATGCTACAGCAAATCGGCCATAGAATTATATGTACATCAAAAAATAAGAAAAATGTACAGGGTGTTCTATTTGAAAAAATTAAGTTTTGCAACATTCAAAATTCTTGGATATGTACTATTTTTAAACACCTGTATAATGTCAACTGAATTTTTTTTTCTACGTTTTGGTAAAACAATGTTAGTACTTGTTGATTCCAAAGTCGGAGATTTCTGACACTTAAATCAAGTGAGAATTAATCAATTATATACGACAATGTAAATGTCAAAATTTTAACAAAAATCGTAATATCTTAGAAACAGTTGAAGATAGGTAATAAGATACCCTATGGAATCGTCATAGAATTTATCGTCATAAATTATGGTAAATTCAAATATATAATATATAGGGTGTTCTATTTAAAATAACAAAGTTCGTGGCGACTTCCGGTTAACCGGAAGTGCAAAAAAGGTGAAAATATTTCAGAAAGAAAGTAAGTGCCAAATTGTTGCAAACCCCAATTTTTTAAAACTGAGGAATTCCGTTAAGCCGGAAAACTTCTAACCAGCCGGTTCCGTGGAAAACCCTGTATATTAAATATTCTTAAACACAATTTTTATTGTGCGGAAGTATCTAAACCGTTTAAAGTTTAAGTTGTGATTTGCAATGATGGAGCCATAGTCCCATAGCTCTTTAAGACGAATTCATTTTTTTATTATTTGGTAGTATTACAATTTTACAAATTACAACTGTTTTATATTTTAATTTTAGGTGGGTGTCGTAGAATTAAAAAATATGCATGTTATACGTCAAATACATTGTTATTAGTATTAGGAATAACGTTACAATATTTTATCGTCACTGTTGAAAAAAAGCTTTTTATGTATGCCGATTCTCCAAATGAAATAAAACTTACGCCTACCATAAAAAAGCTGACTTTTACTTTCCTATAATTAAGTGATTGCATGATCCAAGTGGATTCATTTTATTAGTTTTTGTTACGGTCGCCGGTTACAGTTGCATTTGTTTCCAACTCCTTTTAAAATTTAATTGACGTTATGTAAAGTGAACCAAAATAATCTGTGAATATGCACATGTGCATTTTAAAAACTTGTTACTAAATGAAAGACAACTATTAAAGAAATATTATCACGGTTTAAAGTGTTTAACTAGTGATTTATTTCATTTTACTCCCACACATTATGTTGGAGCTAGTAATTTCTGATAGATAGCATATTAGATATTGGTTACATCTGAAGCAAATAACAAATTATGATTGATAGTAGCTGAATATAAAATTATTGTAAGCTTTTCCTTCCTGTCACAAATTTACCAAACCTAGAATTTGTGTGGGTTGAAATCGCAATAAAGATTTTTCCCGACTCGTCCACAGTAAAAATAAATAACTTTCTAATTACATGTCTCTCTGTATATACATATTTTATGTAACGATTGCTCTAGCAGAAAGGCAAAGTTCTTTCCATTCATCGTACCAATTTTATTGATTTATATTAATTCCTATATTCGTGTATATAGATTATTAAGTTCTCGTTACTATCTCAAAAATACGTGTTATGATAATTACGAAGTGCGATGATAAATAACCAAATGTCGTGTCGAATTACGTGAATCGTTTTTCATTTCGGGTTCTTTGATGTAGAATAAACGTGCTGCGTGTTGGGCATGTGCGAAATCGTGAGATTTTCGAAAGGAAAGACCGCTTACCTGATCCGAAAGTACAGATGCCGTTATTTTTCGTTTAGGTTCGGATCATTTATCTAAACTTGATGTGTTTTTGTTTGATTATAATACCGAACAATTGTTTAATTGTCAAATAGTATTATAACTTCTTTTTTGATATAAGTAGTATTTGTTGGAGTTAATTGCTGAAGACTGATTGTTGTTGGTACTAATTCTTTATGTATTTTTTTTTGGTATTCAAGTAAAACTACTGACACTTTAAAAGTTTAAATTTTATTGGTTTGATGAAAGTTTATCTTCATACTGGCATATTTAGGATTTGACAAAATTATTTTTGAAACCGGTGTAATTGTTTTTGCCCAAATTTAATAAAATTTAATACGTAATAGATTAATATCTTAATGTACTGCGTAATTTTCGTTGCATTACCGGGAGTGTATATGTATATCTCACAAAAGGAAGCATTCATAAGCGTTCAATACTTTCATTACTTTACAAATATCCAAATATCGTTAATCATTACTGATTCTGCCTTTATGTTCTTGAAATAAAACAGAAAAAACACGCTCACTCTGAACCAAATCGCCTAAAACTATCTTAAAATATTAGTTTCCAGGTCTGCAACACTTCCTTTCGCTTCCAATATCGTCCTCCTTTTACAGAATTTTGAATCTTCTGAAAATTATAAAGTACGCTTATATCTAAACTTACATGTATATTGCCGCGGTAATTGTACATACCATACACTGTTTGGTTTCCGGGTTGGATTTGTCTCCTGGCTCTTCATTTGGCCGAAGTTTCGTTCTCAATCAAAAGGGACATCTTCAGGGCTGCTGCTGACCTGAAACTGACTCAATTTCCAGCATCCGATTCTAGCATGGAAGCCGAAAAGCATATAGTGTAGTTGTGTTTTTTTTTTTTCTAGAGAGATCGCCTTTATATATGTACATATGTGCCATCTTATTTATAATAAACTTAAATTGCGGACCATTTTCAAGTTCAAAAAGGACTTAAGGACACAAATTTATCACCGTTTTAAACTATGTTGCATTAAGGGTCAACACCTCCGCATTGGAGTACTGTGACAGTTTCCTTAACATCTGTTTCGATGCAGCTAGTGTTTTCTTATGACCCCTAGTCATTGTATGTACCACGTATCGTAGTTTTGGTTATTGCTAGATTTGGTTCCGGTTTAGTGAAACTTGTTTTAGAACCTTCCCTTTTTAATCGTATACCTTTTTTTCCTCTTAGCTCTGATTTATTGTCCCCGAAAAGCATTGCAGCCTAAAGACTTATTATGCTATTTCCGTATTAAGAGATGAGACTGTGTAACGGGGTAACAGAGAACACTTACACATTCTGTGTAAATGCAAGGCTCTGGATGCAAAAAGACAGGAAATGTTTAGCAAGGCGAAAATGAAACCAGAGGATTATTTCTATAAACCAGTCAGAGACATGTTTATATTAGTGCAGGGTACTAGAATACTGGAAAGAATGATATAATTTAATGGGTAGAAGAAATGGGAAATCCAATACAAAAAGCCAAGAGACTGCAGTGCTTACGGAGACTTCAGGTCAGATGATCCCCACAAAAAAAAATGGAAAATAAGTTTTACTATGTTCTTTGCCTGGGGTGTTCCTAGTTCTTCTATATACATATGTGCAGGCAATATGTATTGTTATTCCAAAGAACTGTTCTGGTGCATACCTTCTTGTCTCTGATCCTCTTTTGGGGGGTCTTTCCCTTGTTCTCAATTTCTTGATGGCCCGGTATCCATATAAAAATAACACTGTTCCTGTCAAGCAGTTCTAATAGTTCATCGAGGTAATCCATCCCCAGTCAGACGACACTTCGATTTAGTGCTTTTGTGGCGCTTGCCTATCCGGCATTTTTATTCATTCTTTTGGCGTATTGTAAGATCGTTCACATCTCTGTCTAAAACACAGAAGGATACGTCCAAAGTACGTAACTTAGACCTCCATGACGAGAGCATATCCTAGAGTTATATTTTGTTTACACCGCTTCCTTCTATTATTCATACAAAATTTGAATTGTAAGTAAATAATCCTCAAAGCGCATTCCAATAACGGAAATAAGTAAGAAGCATTTTTTTGATATTCTTGCATACAGTTACAAAGTACGATCAAGAGACAACATACAAACCAGTTTACTTAAACTCGATAAATATTCATTAAGCACAAAGTGACATTTCAATATTTACTACGTTGAAACTAACACCTCTGCATGCATTTTGCACTCATTTCCATAAAGATGTTTACGAGTGCATCTAAAATCAGTATATAAGTTGTTTAATTCAACGACTTCTGTATTATATATAACCGCAAAATGAAGGATGAAAACGTTTTCCAATTTAATTTACGTTCATGCATTTCCTAAGACGATCATAAATTAATTAAGGAAGTTATTTTAATATATTACTAGAACAGATGGCAAGCAAGGGTAAGAAAAGGTGTCTTGCGCAATGTCCAATTGCATTCGGGCTGTTTACAGAAACAAACGATGCTTGATGAAAGTAGTAATCGTCTCTCTGTAAATGAAAAAAATACCGCTAACGATCTTGATTAAATTAAACAATTAAACGATGTATATGTTGTCATAGTACAATATTTGCTATATCCTTTGATTTCCTTTTACTTCTATGCAGTTAATTACATTTACGACTTTGTAATAACCGGCGCAAGAATGTAATTTTACGATATTTGGAAGGAAAAGTCTAAAAAATACCTGAATCTTTAGCTGTTTTTACATTAGTATAAAATGGAGAGTGGAATTAATTTATAATGCGTACAGATTTCTTAATACAGTTACACTAGTTGAAAATTTGATACAATCAATTAAGCAAATCATCATCCATGGGAAAAATGTATATTATCATGAAAGAAATCAGAACTACGTAATTATATTGTTACCTGGAATTGGATATTTTAAAACTCTGTAATCTAGAACAAATCTAAAATTAGTTGTTGATCTTCTACAGGTAGATGAAGATTCATTCTCCCAACTGTAGATACTGAAAATATTCGCGTTTGTTCCTGAATAACAACGCAATAATTATATCTCGAACTTATGATTAATTACCATCGTTAAGGAGAAAATAGAAAAAACAGCTACTGTCTATGTCTGTCTCTCCTTCTATTATTATTTATAACGAACAAGTTTGCCGATCGCCGTACACTAATATTGACTGCGATTATGAAATGTTGTTGGAACAATGGCCAGCGGTAGATTTGACAGTTATGCCTATTTAATCTGAAATGACTTCCTCTAGACATAATAGCCGCCATAAATAAAACTTGCCGCGATCAGTTGCGAACGCAAAAACTAATAGCCTACAAATTTAAATACAGCATCATTAATTGCACACATAGTGGACCTACAAATTAACTAAATGAAACATAGACGCTTTGAGTATGACAACTGGGGAATTGTAAAAGTTCTATTATGTTTCTTGGGAATATAAGAATAGGAAATGAGTACCGATTACGTCAGTTCATTTGTTTTCTCGTATTTACAATTGTGAGCGTATTTATATTTAGAATGTTGGACATTTGTACAATACATCTGGTACGGTATAAACCCAAGTAGTAGATGTACTTCGTGTCGGCAACTTTGATGTTTTGAAATCAAGTAGCAATTCGCGCAGTAAACTGGGCAAATGGGATTCAGGACACATTTGCAAGGGCCGGGATGTTACAATATTGCAATTGTAAAAAAGAGCACGAGAAAATCGCTGAGCAAAAATGGTTATAATAGTTTACATAATCAATATTAATGAATTTACTCAGAAAAAAATATTATTATCACATTAATAGTAGTTAAATATAATTATAAATACGAATTCACCTACTGAATGCTTTTTTCCAAAAATGAATAAATAACAAAGCGAACAACAATATAAGCTGTTCTGAAATAATATTAAACTTAACGGAAATTGAATGTATTTCTGCTAATTACTGTAATAAATTTTAAGAGAAATCCTTCACAGGAGATTTCTTTGCAGAATTGAAATTTTGAAGAATTTGAACCTAGACACCTCGTTTACCGGACGAACACACTACCAATTGAGCTAGCGACGAATTGTTTATACAATGTTAATGATTGCATATTGTAAATGCCGCTTTACAGTTCGCAATTTTTGTTGCGAGCTCTAAAGCAGCTTTAAAAATAACACATGTTCTATTCCCTGCAATGCAAGTAATGCAGCAATGCATGCTCCTAGCTGATCTAAATCCGTTGAATGCGCATGCGTGCAATTTTTATTGATGAAAGAAGTAGATACTCATCTATGATATTCATCTATAGTATATTTAAAAGATTGTTTTTCTTACGCAGTTTTCTCTAAATACACAGAGAAAAAGAAGTTTCTGAATCATATTGTTATAAACAATGAATTCAAATATGTACAGTATTTGTTAAAAAAAAATAAACTGGATTAGATATTATAGAAAAATGTATTAAGGTACCAACATATTTGAATGAATTAACTTAACTATACCTACTTGGTTGTATTAGTTATATTAATTTAATAGTAATATTTTGTAAATTGTAAACCTTAACGTTAACTATAGTTGACTTACCACACTTTATTAAAGATTGAAGAAAGTTATTTTCATACTTACTGACTGTATATTACTGCTTTGTTCCATTAAATAATCAGTTTCTTTTCTTCATAAACATAATAATGCTATGTTGAAGTAGATGGGCAATAATCGTTACTGCTGAAGGCTTTCTGCTCATCTGAACTGCCCCCTATATTTTTATAATTGACTTCGCATTGGAGTTTCATTCGCTGTTTTGATGTTGATCCTATAAGATATTTACCTTATAAATAGATAAATGTTTTATAGCTCTGTCTTCCATGCATTGAAGTTATGTTAAATATATCTTGTTAGCATAGTGAAATAAGAGAACTGTCATCTTACGTCAGCTTCTGTACTCATAAAGTATATCCAATGTATTTGCTACTACATGGATACAAAATTTTGCGATAATAATGTTTATTTAGATCATGTTTTAGCTAATAATGTCTACGATATAATTATGTTCTATTTATCAGGTTGAGCAAATGGAGAGGATAAAACTCGAGAAAAGGTAACTTTAACAACCAAAAACTTTAAAACGATTGCAATTTTGGTTAACCTAAACCATATTTCTTAATAGCCTGCACCTGGTTAATTGGACAATACATATTATTCAAGTGAGCTTGTTGAGTTTGCTAAATTATTAAATAATTGGGTGATATCTTAATACTTTGGTGGATTCAACATTTAATAAATATTTGTTTGAATCAACTATCTTTTTCTGCACGGCCAAATAAATTCTTTCAATACTTCTGACAATGAAAACAAATAACAATATAGGTTTGTTCGAACATGCAGTTCGCGAACGGTTCACGATCATGTGAACAATCAACACCATTCCAGTTCGCGAGACTCAATCTGTTCTCTAATCGGTTCACGTGATCACAAACCGTCGAAACAGCTAATATATGTATAATCTTCAGGTTGAGTAATGATACGTAAAAGGGAAATTGAAAATCAGTCAAATTCAAAAACTCTGTTATTAATAATTAAACAATGGGGCGCAAGGATTAAACCACCATCTTCAGGCCAAAGAGTAAATAAAACAAAAGGATTAAGACAAAGTATAACAAATTGGCTAAAAGAGTGCAAAATACTAAGTTAAATTGATGAAATAGTGAAGATATGATACACTGTAACGAACGAAAACACTAAATATAAATTAACTGATGAAGTAGCATGTACTAACTTAGTACATTAGTAGTAATATAGTAATAAGTAACATAGTAATAGGTTTAGTCTTAGTCTTTTGTGGATTTGGACCTGATTTTCTGTTTACCTTCTATCGATATAATATACGTATTGCTGTGGCCTGGCACCCCGGTTTTCGTAAATTCAGTGTTCCGATTTGCCTTTATCAATGTTTCGGGAAAGTTTTCTCAGATATTGAATTTGGATAGAGTTAGTTATTGATTGATTGTTTAAGTTATTATTGAATGTTCAGGTTGTTTAAATTGATTTCACTTTTTAATTTGTAGTAATCTGCTCAGTAGCTCATGTCCTTCTTAGAAGTATTCCTTCTCCTTGATCATTGTGCGTGGCGTAGCATACGCAGCTGTAGGATTTTTATATGTATGCGATTGTTTAACCCTGTGAGGCCCAGTTCTGAGATAGACGCTAAAGTGTAAGTACATGTAATTTTATATTGTTATTTTGGTATTACATTTTGATTTTAAATTTGTTTCGTTAAAATTGATTTATCTCGTCCATCCAGGAACTCGCTATATAATAATTGGTATTATATTCTTGTATACACAAATTAGATATAGGATCATTTATTATTTAAGTTCTGGAAGATATTTTTAAGTTTAAAGAGTTAATTTGTCGTTTTTTAAGTTTGCTGATTTGCTATTTTATAATTAATCACCTCGGGTTGGGTAAATAGAAGCTTTGTGCTTGCTTTTAGTTTCATTTATATAAATTCACTTGAATTGTCCACGTTTAATTTAGTTTGTTTAATGTTGAAACCACGTGGATTGATTTGTAAAAAAGGACTATCTTCCTGAACTATTTTACCCTTTTGCTTTGTTAAAGGATTTTGCATTGTCCTTTTGTAAATTAGAGTCTTTTGCAGTTTTGATTTCGACCAGGACCTTTTGTCCAAGGTATATTTTTCTGCGTATTTGTAATTAATGTTTTTTTTTTTTTTTTTTATATAATAAATTTTTGATTGTTATTAACGTCATTTTAATTCTCTAACTTATTTTAATTAAACTTTTCAAGTTTTGAGTCTAATAAAGGAAGTCAGATTTCTTTCACCCCAATTTACCTTTCAGTGATTAGATTCAAGTTTTAATTGCGAGGGTAACCCTGAGTTTAGTTGTTCTTTTGCGCCCTTTTATTTTTATCCGTTGAGCTAGCTACTTTGATTTTTAATTTTTATTAATTCATTTTGCATTTTCTTTTGTACCTTCAGTACACAGCAGTATATTTTGCTGTTTTAACAAATCTTTTTTGTTTTGTGTATAATAGACTACTAACAAATCTTAAGGGAATATCGCCAAGTATTTTTTTAATTAGTGTGACCTGCTACTTATTAATTGTTAATTATTATTCATTATTTGTTTTTTAGGCACTTGTATTATATTCTATTTTTTTATTAGTATTACAATGACATAAACCATGTCATTTATGTATTAATTTACAATACTTCTTGTTTTTTTTTTAATTTAAATAACAAATCACTATTAATTTCTCTCAGCATTTACTGAATCTCGTCCCATGATTTATGAATGAATGTGAGCAAGTAGAACATTATATTTGTATCAGTGTAAACTATATTTGTGAACTTCTTCACAATAAATATTACTATTATTTTATCGATGTTATTTGATACGTCGTAAATATTCAGCGAAAACTGCAGACATTAGGCGGAGACATACACACACGCGTGCCGAAGGAGCATACAACGATGTGTTAACATCGTCATTATTAAGATCTTGTACAAACTCTACGAAGAATCAATTTGCATTGAATGAATTTCGGAACAACGAAACTAATTATACACCTGGGTATGAATGCGCGTAGTTTTAGGGCGAAAATCGCCATTCAGCGTACTGTTTGGTTTTCGGTAGCCTACGCTCTAACTTAATTTACATTATGGCTATTGTTTAGATTTAGAGTATTGGTAAAATAAAAAAAAAGAGGAAAAAGTTGATCATCACCTATTGTTTGACTTTCTCCACTATCAATGCCAGTGTCGACTTTCTAACAATGAAAATTCGGTGTTGATGTTCTAATTGTAACAGGAAGTATTAACTCTAAAAATAAAAACACAAGGAATAAATAATTAGTTTAGAGAAAGATGGTTCAAACTAATAAACAGGCAAGTATAACGAAATTCCTTTTTCCTTATCATCAAAAAGGTTCTGTAATGTAAGATTAATTATTCTGAGATCGACAAAATTGTATTTCTATCAAAGTACATTTCGTTCAACATCACACATCTTAATGGGGTTGTCATGTACTGCATGTAACTAAAAGACAATCGGTCATAAAATCGCGTTCGAGTTTTCTATCTAGGATAGTGTGTGGTAAGTAATTTGCATGTAATATGGCCGAAATTCTATCCGAACGTATCATGGCGCAGCCTTGAATAATAGGAGCAAATATGTAATTACAATAGAGCAGCGATCGGCGTTTGCGGTAGCGAATTTTTTAACACTCCTTGTGCTCGCAACGGCGAGATATGAAATCGCGAATAACCACCGCCGCATAAAGAAAAATTGTATATTGTTCTTACCTCCGTTCGTTTCGTAAGATCAATTTTCGATTATCCGACGTTGTCATAATGCACAACGACGGGCGAGAGAAAAAAAAACTTTGGTGAAGTATGCGTTCAGCGCTTGGAACCGTCGATTTTGTTTTTGAAAATACACGTGTTTTTTGCGATTTTTGTGGTTTCCTGTCACATTTCAGGAACAAAAATGTATTGAATTCACTTCGATATTTCTTAACGAAAAAGGACCTGAAAAAATCCTTGGGAAAGTTGGCGAGGCAATTTAAAGTACTTATGTAGAATTGCAAAATTATCACTTACATTAACACATATTTTAAATAAATTTATCACCAGGTTTTACATTCTTTGCACTGGCAAGAAATAAAGTCGTTAGTCTTTCAAATCACAATAACCACGACATGTCAACATGGGCTTGTTAAGTTTTACAACCTGCTCTAAGTGTGAGGAAATTTTGAAGAATATTATTAATTGAAAATTAGTAACTTTTTAAAGGAAAAAGGTTGTTATAATTTCAAAACTTGCAAATAGATAATTATCAGAGATAGTGAAGAGATATTTCGACGTCAGGTAACGTCTGAAAGTGCAGGTATTTTACTGGTATGTTCAATTAACTATACAGGGTGTCACAAGACTAATGTCAGCGATCTATATGTGGAAAACTACTTACGAGAAAAATCTGAAAATTTGAGTGTATACTAATATGGATTTGGCCTAATCGAGCAAAATTTACACAAGTCTGTAGCACTTTCGGTTATAAAGATTGTTAACATTACTTTCGTATTTTAAACGCAACACCCCGTATACTTTTATACTTTTTCATTCCTCTTAAAATTCTAGATAAAATTTATGTAGCGATACTTATACCAAAATTCATTTGCTTTAGAAATATTTCGAATTTTTGCGGACATCTGCAAACTCCTTAGAAAAACGTTTCCTTCAATCCATTTGGCATGCTGATGGACTGAAGGTAAATGCATCAAGGCACATAAAAATTATTGTATCTTAAGCAAGGTGTGCATGAAAATTGTTAAAACATTAGTTCAGAGAAATTTCAAATGTAATACTTTATTTTTTCTGTCTTATTATTGTTTAACGCCGAAAATAAGATAATTTATTATTGTCTATACCTATCTCTCAGAGTTTTCGGTTTATTTCAATTTTTTAAAGCGCACATAAACGAAGACTATTTCATTTTAAAGAAAATGTGATACTTTCGCTCTACGCTCTACGGTATCCAAAAAAAAAACAGAAACCCCCGTCCCTAACTGCTTTAAAACATATAGTACAAAATTTTAAAAACAATGGCTCGGTTAGTGCTAGAACTTAGATTAACAAAAACACAATATATATACATATTGCAAGACTGAGATGTGGATACATAGCAATATTGAAGTAGTAATTAAGTTAATAAATGTTTAAAATTCGGTCCGCGAACCTCCAAACATTTTCATATCAATTGAGTACCCCATAAGTAACTTTTCTAATTGCATGTGAAGGTAAGCTGCATACAGTCGTCCATGGTTGTTAGTGGATTGGCATAAACTTGACTTTTTACATATATTCATTTTACGCCTTATTAATATGTTTTCCACTAGTTTTACATACTTTGGAAAATAAAAATAACAAACAAAAAGTTGTACACAAAAATGAATAAAGAGGTAGGTATAAGGTATTGCACTGGCTGTATTTAATTTTAGTGTTAAATGCTGTTCTCCTGACGATGCTTTAAAACGAAATATACGTTAAACATTTATCAAATATATTCATGTGATAATACCAACAGTTGATTTTATTATTTTTATTATTTTATTATATTCGCTTTATTCTCAAAGAAGGAATATGTTCCTTTGAACATTTGGATATAATTTTAAGTTCCAAGCCAGGCTTAGGAACTAGTTTAGCTCAGAATAAGGCTGTTTTATATTTTTGTGTTAAGGAAGAGATATTAGATGCTTTCCATTGTATTTATTTAAATATCGTTATTTACATGCTTCGGCAAATGATTTCAATTTTCAGGTTTTCTAACAAATTATAAATGTAAAAATTAGTAGCTTTATAAGTCATTAAATGGAATTAAGATATTGTAATAAATGCATTATTAAACATAAATAGGTATTTACAAATAACATCAGTGAAAATTAAAGATAAAATTTAAATTTAATATTTACGTTGATGTTTTTTGCTAAACACTTAAATATATTATTTAGTGATATATTTATCATACTTCAATTGATTACATAATACATAAAATTAATAATTTTTGCGGTTATAACCTTGCAGTAAACCTGAAGGTGGAAACAATTTGTTAAAATACATAAGATTTTTTGCTTAACACGATCCATTTAAAAAAAAAGTTTTTTGTGAGATCCGTCTGACATAGAATCTTATGGAGTAAATAGTAACAAAACCAGAAAAATACGTTCTTTCCAATCCTTTTATTAGTAAAATATTATTGTCGATCGGTTTCGACTTATGCCATCCTCTGGACACACTAATGTGAAATAGCAGTATTATAGTATGTAACTAATTAGAGATTAATTTTTTTTTTATACCTACATACGTCAGTAAGAATTTAAAAAAGCTGCTTCATATATAGAAGCAGTATTCGCAAACATTTACATTGTATTATTGTAAATGTTTATTTGTAAATAATCCAAAACTTCCAATAACTAGATAGAATCTTATGTTTATCATAAATTTGTCTGGTCGTACTATTCCAATCTTCTTTGTTTTCCTTTTTGAGTCAAGTTCCTACCTGGTCTTGTGCTGTGTTTTTAGACACTGCTAGATTAGGTTCTGGGCATATATATGAAGCACATGTCCTTTCTTGCTAACTCATCGGCTTTTTCGTTTTCTTCGATTGCTGAATATCCGACCACCACAGCAAAGTGATTTTATTGCAATATGTCAGGCTATTCAGTCCTTGAATACATTCCCAAACCACTCTTGATTGTATATTGGGGTTGTCCTCAGTATCGCCTGACTGTCTGTCGTAATATGGATCCGCTTATTTTCATAAGCCCTCTGATTGATTTCAGTGGCGCAATGCAATACTGCATATACGTCTGCTTGAAAGATCGTGACATTTTCGTAGTGGAAGTGTGATCAGTTTATTTCTCACCCCGTGATAGATTCTCAACTCCAGTCCCGTTTTCGGTATTGGATTGATTCCAGCTTATCCGATTCCTGACTTCCACTTTGAAAAGATATGTCGAAATCATGTGGTCTAATCTCACTCTCGAAAAGGTTGCCTTCCACATTATGAACACATATTTATACATGTACTTATTAAAGTTTTGAAAATGTGCAGTATAATAGAAAGCAATTCTGCATGAAAAAGAAATAAAAGTATAGTAGTAGGCAGAAAATACGTAGGTTAACAAATAGAGTTCTTATCTGCAATGTATTACAATTATCCGTTCCGGTACGATACACGAAAAATCGTTGACGAAAATTACGAAATTACTGAACAGCTTCGTTAGGGAAGTACTCACTGAAAAGAATACTAAATACATTGTTTGCCTACGCTTTCAGATCGGAACTATAAGATGAACGAACTTCCTCACTTAGAGGAGGGTCTCCATTACAAGAGTTTTTACTGTATTATAATTTCTAAGCAATAGTGTTATTTCTGCTTCGTTCTTAGTGCATGTGCAGATATAGCTGTGTATAATCAATTTTATTGTACTAGAACTTGATGTTTCTACGATATGCCACAACTTTATAGCAATTTCAAACTTAAATATTTGCGTTTGTAAATTGATTTCATGCTGTTGTATTGGTTAATGTTTTCCTTTCAACTGTGTATTAATTATTACGCTTTCCTTCTACCCATATCAATTAATGTGGTAATAATAATTGTGGTTGTACAGTAACTACTTTCCTTTTCATCTGTCGATGTTTAAATTCCTGGCAAGCATTTTGTGGTCTCTGGTTTATTTGTTTGTTTATTTCTGCAACTTATACTATGACCAATTAAGATCCACAATAACTATCTTCCTAATATGGTGTAACTGAATGTGTGGTGGAAGCGGTTGAAATTGGCTTTCGTGTTGTAAAATTATCTGCAAGTATGAGTTTCAAACCGTGTAAACAATAATTATTGATTTGATCTTGACTTGTGGTGTGGTATTGGCTAGTTAATTAATTGTTTTCTGATAAGTCCGTCAGTTTTTAATGTTAATTAACCGCATTGAACTGACTACGCAGGCAATAAAAGTGATTTATTTTATTTTAAAGTTTCTGATAACTATAAATATTAATCTCCATATTTAATTTTTGTAATCTTGCTATACCTTCGGGGCAACTAATTTACTTTCATACCTAGCGAGTTTATTCAAGTTTTCCTTTCTAAATAAATGCGATTCGTACAAAGTTTATGTTAAATCATAATTAATTTGACAAGTAAGAAATTATTGTAAATAAATTCTTACATATCTATTCGAAAGTAGCAATTTCAGTACAGGTTGCGCATTTTGACATAATTTCGTTCCAAAACAAATATTCCGGGATTAATAGCATTTTTTAGTTCCATCATCTCATGTAACAAGAAAACGCGATTCATTCTTTAAACCAGAGAAAAAATATGGTAAACATTTCATAATGCTCAATTACACTGGTCAACAAAATTTCGGATTAACACGTCAAGAAATGTTCAAACATTAACCATTGTATGCTGTTTTATCAGCTCCGAGCACTAGCCAACAACTGAAATAACGTCAAGGCATGTTTTCTTATAGTACATATCTATGCATGCTATTTTAGGTGGATAAGCGAATATCCTGGAACATAAAAATTGAGAGTGATGGGGAAATTCTGAAAACATAATTGATTTCAGCATGCAAAAGTATATGGAACTCAGGCATTTTTTGTGCTTGGGACAAAAATCTTGTTAATCAGTGTTATTATTATAATATTATTTTCACCACGAATTACAAAGCGTGGCAAATTTCTATATTGAATAATTATTGCTAAAATAATTATTTTCGTTTTTCTTAATTTTTCAGAGAGCAGTACCTTTTCAATGTCTTCGAAGCCATCATATCAACACTAGATACAAAATTGCAGAGGATAGAGAATCTAGACAAAGCAGTAGAGCACTTAATGAGGAGAGTTGAAAGTCTAGATACGAGGGTCAATAATAATATTGACAAAACTGAAGCGGTAATAGCAAAATTGCGGAACTTAGACTTTAAATTATTCTCACCTTCAACGGAAACGCAGAAAAGCTTTAACCAAGAGAGGCTATCAAAAACACAAGCTGGTCACCTAGAAAATGATCCGCATACGTTAAGTACGAGGCTAGTTTCGCTAGATCAAAAAGTCAGTGACATTGACAATAAACTGAGTATTTTGAAGAACCAATTAGATAGTAATTACTTGCAAAATGACGATATCAATGTTGAAGCTAGCGAGAAGAAGCCTGTTAGCATGAATGTTGTCGAAATAACGAAAGCTTTAAATTCCGAAGTGATTAATCATATCACGAAGGAATTGAATCAACTCAGAGAAGTTACCGGAAATGTTGACAGGAAGTTGCAGTTCCACATTAACTTAGTTAACGATAACCTCGGGAAGGTGCTCCATATGATGAGTGACGTCCATGAAGCGATCGTCGAACAAGTGACGGAAATTCCTTTTGACGATATTAGAAATCGCACGACCACAACGCCAGCACCGATCCTGATAAAAGGCAGTAAATTGGATTCGCTCGTGAAGCAAATGAAGCCTATAATAAACGTATCGGAAAAAATGGATGAAGTATGGGATGTGGTTGTAGGAACGAAGAGTTCCGTTGACGATTTGGTACCTAAATCAGACGAACTCTTAACGCAAACACAAAGGCAGGAGAGGGCTATTGGGGAGATGCATAGCGATTTTAGATCGAAAGCCAATCAGATCATTGAAAATTTGGATATGGTGGAAAAGCGTTTGAAGAAACAAGAGGACGATGTCGCAACCTTGGCTCAAAGACCCGTTCCAGCCGAACTACTTTTAGATCCCACCATCGATAGGTTGGTCGAATTTAATCCTAATCGGTACCAAGCGGATGAATTTGCCCCAGCAACAGATACGACACTCCCTATCACTTACACCACGTTACCTCCAACGACAGTAACACAAGCAACTACAACAACTAATACGATTCCAATCGTAACTACGACGCAACAAGTTGTAAACGCTACAGAAAAGAGAGCGGAAAAACGAAAAGGAGGAGTTATATTTCCAAGCGTAAAGAATAAGCCGTCAATTTCAAACAACAGTTTCACTACCGATCTACTTAGCATAAAAGATATAAAGGTGAGTTTTTTTATAATCGATGCAGAATTAAGTTATATTTATTAGGAGTTTCTTTTTAGTTAATATTCTATAGAAGTAAATAGATACCGTTTAATTAACATATCTTAATTGAATTAAATTAAAAATAACACATGTTATTCTGTGTTCTATATCTGTTACACATACATAATTTCTTATACTTGTCAGGAAGTTTCTGCTTTTATGCCACACGTTTTAATTAGAAATACTAATATCAACGGCAAGTTAATTTAGTTCCATTTATGGGATCATTAATAACTAACTAGCAAATGTCAGACAAGACTTCGTTGGTAACAAATTAGCAAAACAAGAATAAACTGTAACAGTTCAATTACAAAAAAAAATCTCACAACTTTTTCTCGTAACAAAAATAAATCCTGTTCGCCTTTGACTCACACTTAGTTTCGTTTTTATGTTTAATAACGTACGGGGCATACATTTCATTAGGTATTCTACCGTTGTGTAACAGAATGTTTTCCCAGGATATGAGGTCAGATCTTCATGAAAATCAATTAAACACACAATACCCATTTTGCGACAACATCCGCTGATTCATAGCAAATATGTTAATACATGTTTTGATTATGGGGGTAATCATGCGCAGTATCATAGTATTAACATTTATACATAATATGGCATTATTCTAGAAGTAAGGATGTTATACAAATCCGTTACCACGCCAAGGTGTTCTCACACATAAAAAATAATTTGGCAAAACTGCAACTACTACACCCATGTACATCAGCGTCACTCATAATGTCTGGTCGTACTACCTTTTTTAATACGCTAGGGGTTATTCCCTCTTTAATATCACTCTTCCTGAACATTTCTTTTAAAACGCCAAATGCTATTTTCGTAACATGCTTATCATATTACTAGTATTATTGACAATTCAATTACAGAAAAAAATCTACAACTTTTTCTCTTACCAAAAATAAATCCTGTTCGCCTTTGACTCACACTTAGTTTCGTTTTTATGTTTAATAACGTACGGGGCATACATTTCATTAGGTATTCCACCGTTGGGTAACAGAATGTTTTCCCAGGATATGAGGTCAGATCTTCATGAAAATCAATTAAACACACAATACCCATTTTGCGAGAACATCCGCTGATTCATACCAAATATGTTAATACATGTTTTGATTATGGGGGTAATCATGCGCTGTATCATAGTATTAACATTTATAGATAATTTGGCATTATTCTAGAAGTAAGGATGTTATACAAATCCGTTCCACGCCAAGATGTTCTCACACATAAAAAATAATTTGGCAAAAGTACAACTACTACACCCAATCAGCGTCACTCATAATGTCTGGTCGTACTGCCTTTTTTAATACGCTAGGGGTTATTTCCTCTTTAATTCACCATTCCTGAACATTTCTTTTAAAACAGCAAATGGTATTTTCGTAACATGCTTACCATATTACTAGTATTATTGAATGCTAGTAACATCAGTAGGGGACAAGTATTATAGTTTGGGGGACAGAAATATTGAAGTTTTTATTTAAAATAAACGCATAGTTGTTGTCACGTTGTTGGCGGTAAATAGTCCTTTTCCACACAATTTGCATCTATATTTGGAGTTAATCATGCTGCTGATTGAACTTCAATTTTTTAGGTGTGTGAATGTGTACAATTGTTTTTAAATATTCCGACATTTCTATATACCTAAAAATTTACAAATTTAAAACAGAAACAATATCCTAAGAAAATTAGGTAATGATTTAGTATATATAATTGCAAAGATATAAACATATTCCTTAATTTTTCTAGAATATTAAATTATTTTTAGGAAGACAAAATAAAAATACGAATTTACTTTTGTAGCCATATACTATGAAAAATAATAAGTAGCAATAGTCATTTCCGAAATTATATATTACTTTGAAGGTTACCGAAAGGTACGTATTTCAGATAAGCAGACAAAACGATTTAAAATTGCACACATAACCCCGCACACTTTCTTTTATAAATTTAAATAAGAGGGACCGATATAGCAATCAATAAGGATAAAATTTGTAAAAACCGCCAAATGGGCAACGTGTTAAGCAATACAGTATATATTTCCTATATGATAATACCGCATGCAATTAGCGTATTAAATGTTTAATTTATTGATTACTTAATATTACTTTCTTTAAAAACTGCAGATTAACTGGCATAAAACAAATCTGCACCTTTCAAATTAAGTAAATAAGCAAAAAGATTGTGTCTTATTTCAATATCAAATGATCTCATTCTTAAAGAAAAAAAAAAACATTGTAATTATTTCCAAGCACACAAGGCTATCTACACAACACCTCACTACTCTACTTAAATTTTGTAAGTTAGAATATGTTCTATAGGCAAAAAAAAGGTGGTACTGAGCGAATAAAATCTGAAAATATTAGTTTGCAATCAATTATACATTAATTATCAATGGTAAAACTGGAATAAAGGTCGCGCTCAATAATTGGGAACGATAGGCCGGGCCCTGTATATACGGCACCGACCAGTGACATTATGAGTGACGCTGATGTTACATAATATATCAAGCATATCAATTCGCATGATATTTAAATTTTAATTGACTTGGGAATATCCTCCTAGTAGATATAACTACGCATTTGATATATAGTTACATAGTTTTACGGATTTTCCACCAATTGGTTTCAATTTTAATGGTTTATTCAAGAATTTGGTCTTATAAATCACAATTTCTTGTTTGGCAACGTTTTGACGAAGTCTACAATCTCTCTCAAATCGCTAGAATTAAATTGTAAAAAGTGTAACAATCCAGTTTGAAGTAACAAACGGCAACTGCTATTATTGAAATAGTATTACATTTGAAAAGATTTATTCGAAATAAAAAATAAGTTTTGAAACTGAAAAGTTCGCAGGCTAAAAAAAGAATCAGTAACACTGCCCAAAATAACGGGTTTTGTTGAATTAAATTAATGAATATAGATGCTGATATATTAGTAGATGAAATTGGCTCTTTTTTACAAAATCTAATCTAAGCTGCTATTGTGATTTTCAGGGATATTCCTGCGTAGATTTACTGAACTCAGGCATGAGACAATCCGGCGTATACTACCTACAAATACGAGGCACCACGTATTGGTTCCTGAAAGTTTTCTGCGAGCAAGAAATTGCCGAGGGCGGCTGGACTGTAAGTATATTAAATTAAATAATTAAATTAAATATGACACGTGAATCTTGTTTGAACATTCAATTCAAATTAGGTTTAAATAATATCGAACGCATGAAGGTTAACGGGCGTTATCAGAAAAAATAGACTAGTTTTTCAGACAATTCACGAGAGAAATTCAATAACATATTGGATACATTCAATTAATAGAAGGTACCGCAGAATTTCAATGTCATTACAAATTATCTCACAAAATATTTAAGTCATTAACAAACAAAACATTCAGAAAAGAATAGATTCTCTTCTTATTTGGTTGTGCCTTTGGATCAAATTTATTTTTTACGTGGATGCCTTATGGTTTACTTGTATTATCTTTTGTTAATTGGAAACATATCTCTAACTTTTCTCCTTTTCATCATTCTCCCTATTGTTTTGGACGTGTGTGTCACTACTGGTTTTAAAGTAACTATATATTCCTGATTTTATTTTATAGTTATATGTTTATATTTAAACTTCCTTTTTTCTACGGCTTTGTAACTTAGTAATATAATTATTTGTTAATAATTATAGTTACGCACTTCACTTCCAAAATTTGCTCTATAATTGCATCGTCAACTTTACTTAGGTTACATCTAATGGCTTCCTTACAAGCTGCATTTTCATAGTCTAAAATTATCAAGGCTATCACTTCTTTCTGGGAAGCAATTTATTCAGCTTTACTAAATACATGTTATAGTTTATATAAATTCTTCAATAAAGTAATAATTCAATTTAATTTAATGTAACACATATTGTGAAATTTGCTGCAGCAATCAATGTGTCAAATTGCATTTATTTTTAATATAATTTTGTCACCAATTGTTAGTGTATTTGTTATTTTTCTCTTGTTTCCTTTGTAACTATTTTCCTATTTCCTACTACGTACCTTCTACTGAATGTAAATTATTTAATTACTTACATCATATTTTTAATGTAGAAAAAAAGTACTTATTTCTAAAGCTAACTATTTGATCTATTTCCAGTAGTAATACTGCAATTGTTTTAAATTCATTCCTTTAATTACTTAGTCTATTTCTTTTGCATGAACTTGGAAAGCAAATGTGAATATATTTACATCATTAAATGAAATACTAATAAATTTCATATGACCTTCCTCTATATGTTTACCTTAAAACTTTTCTTTTCCTGTGGACGATAAATTTGAACGATAATTGTGGCATTGCTGCCTCTTTTTCTTCTCCATGACTTCTTTAAAGTCTAGCCTTAAAGGGATTGATTTGACGTGGGACATTATTCTTGTTTCGTGTCCTTTGAATGTATTAAATAAATCAGTTAATGTCCCTTATTTTTTTATTGCGACGATAGTTTGCTTGTAATAAGTAGGATAACCCGAACTAATATCGGTGTGTATCAACCTTATAGATTTTTCTTTCCATAATTATGGTATTAGTATTGCCTTCGTAACTATGTATATCTCATTGTCAGATTTATGAAAGCTATTTGCATATGTCTACTTCTTCTTATCGTTTCTTCTAGAATTACTCTTAAAGCAAATCTAATCGCTGTGGAACTGCCAACTTAAAATCTTATATATTTGATGTGATTGTTTTCCGTCAATGTCTCTCCACGATTATTTTTGTTAGTTGATAATGTTTTTTTTTTTCAACTTTCGAACTATTTTTTATAAATTTGCGAGCTACGTAGTCTTGTTGTGAGCGGTGAGGCAGAACGAGATGCTTATGTTTCAACCCTTACTTTTGATATTATTTTTTATATATCTTGAATAACTTATTAGCATAGCATTCATTAGCGCCAATGTCAATACGAATACATGACAACTCAGCCGTCCTTTTGCAACTAGCATATGAACATCAACCAGCCCTTATGTATCTTACTTCAAAAGTGTATTCGTAACCATAACCATGGCAAATGTCCTTAGAATTGGTGTCAAGTTGGCGATCTAACACAAGGAGCGAGCAGAACGAAGCACACTCTTTCAAAACTCACACGTCCAGCCATAGTTTGCTTGGTTCCTTCCCTTCGTGTTTTAAGAACATCTATTCTAACTGATTATTATTTATTTTATTTGTGTCTTTGTTAAAGATGCTCTCTAATATTCCCTTTGTAATTAGAGCTATCAAAGTTTTTCCTTGCCAAGCTACTAGAATACCATAGAAAAGTGAGGCTTTCTCTTCATGTCACCTGTGTACATGTGGAGTGACCAGGAACCTCTTATCTTTACTCAGTAGATCTTTAATGAATTCAGATCTTCAGCGTGCAATGAGGAACCTTGATGATCTCTGTCTGACAGGTTTATCTGTCGCTTCATTCCTTATCACACCCGTGTGACTGGGGATACCTTTGTTTATGCCATTTGTGCTGTTCCAAACCAACTTGGAGTTAACACTTGCGAAATTAATCGCTTAACTGTTGATTAGTTGTCAGAAATACAGCTATAATCTCACCTGAATCTCTCCCGGAAGAGCCTGTCTTCGGATAGGTACTGATAATATTTTAGTGTTAAGAGGAATGTAACGTCTATTCCCGGCCTTGCATTTGAACGCAATTTAATAAATATAATAAACCATGACATAACTGCTGCATTCAATCACCTGATCACAAGATAGGGTAGATCGCCTAGAATGAACGGCAACCAGTAAATGAACAACAGTACAATTTTTAGCATAAAATAAGAATGCAGTTACGTCTGCATAGTTTTCTTCTATTTTAATCACATATTCCACCTGTGTATAATTTTGTTCAGTTATTGGTCGAATTATAAAGGCATGAGGTATATTATGGGAGATCATCAAAAGGCGATTGCGTTCAGTGTCAAAAAGTTGGAGACCATTTTATTTAAGGTAAGTCATAGGTATGCCTTTCTCTCTTCCTCATTGTGAACTCAAAAATGCGTCTTTGAAGCTGGTGATAAGAAGACCTCGGTTAGTCCAAATCTGACTTATACCTCTGATATCAAATCGAACGTACCTGTCAACATGGAAAATGATAAAAAGATACACAGACGATGACATTTTGGCAAAACTTTTACATTGGCCACATCAAGTCGAAAAAGTTCAGAAACGCATGACATATCTTTCCAATAACATCGTCATAATGGTTAGAAATTTTCGAACAACAAGGAAATGTGGAAAAAGTCAAGAAAGAAGCACGGAGAATGAGACATCTTAAAAAAACAGAAATGGAATACCTGTAACTGTAAAAAAGATGGTGTTTAAAAGAGAGCCAGATATAGCCAGAATAAAAAAAAAACATAGAAAAGATGAGAAAACGAGTAACTTTCAAGCAGAAAAGAAGGATGAACTAAGAAAGAAGAAAACAAACAAGAGAGGAAGTGCAACAACAATAAAATGACAACAACAGTTTCAAAGGTAACGTAATGAAAATAAAAGAGAAACTGACCATAAGGTGTAGGAATAAATCTGAAAACGAACCTTCCATTAAGGAAATAGAAGACGCTACAAAATGTTTAGAAGTTGGAGATCAGGCGATAGTTGAAAATATTATATTATTTATATTTAAATTCTCGACGAAATTTAGCATTTTTGTTCATAAAATAGAATTTTGTAAGAAATAAAATACTGTTCATTTACTGGTTGATTGAGATTTTACTGTTCATTCATTGGATTTTGCGACTTTTTGAACAAAATAGTTTTTACATAAGAGTTAGACATAAAAAACCACTTTTTTTGGGTAAGCTTGGCTTATCCATTCGTAATATAGTAATTGATAATGTAGCAATATCCGTTCTGTTACAATAGATACGAAAAATTGCGGTAAAATTTGCCACTCAAAGTGTAAGTAGTTCATTAATTGTTCATTCGCTGAGCGATCTACCCTACCATCTCTGCATGGTATTGAAACAGGCGTTACGATCTAGGATGTTTGATCAACAAGTAAACGAAATACGTCGCGTCGTGAACTCTAATGAACGTAACAGCGAACTGTATGAGTTGCGTTTTCTGCATTTCGCTTTCTTCCCTAAACGGCGTCCGATTCTAAGGCCGTGCGTTTCTCCCAATACTATCTTATTTACTAGCGCAAGGCACCATTAATGTTAGCAAATAATTAAGAGACTGTAAGAAAAAAGTATTATTAGGTACATTGTCGAACCTTAAGAATGTTTTGAAGGATAGATCTTTCTTTATGCATTCATTCTTTCCTCATTGG